>PVKN010000069.1:0-121646 GCA_004027915.1 Capromys pilorides | reverse complement strand
CCCATATTCATGATGTGAAAGACAATATTCTGACAATACTTCTCAGATGGCTTATTTATTGGAATTAACAAACAGATCCCAAAATTCATACGGATGTTCAGGGCACTCAGAATAGTCAATATAATCTTGAAGAGAAAAACAAAATTGAAAGGCTGTTTTGTCTCAATTTAAAAACTTACTGTAAAGCTAAGGAGCTAAGATAGCATAGTACCTACATAAGGATAATGCAAGAAAATTGTGGCTCAAAACTAAACCCATGTAGGTATGGACCTTTACTGTTTTGGTAAAATACACAGGACACAAAATTAGCCCTGTCAACTGTTTCTAAATGGTTAGCTGACTAGCACTAAGCAATCATATTGCAACACAACCATCACTACTACACACCTCTAGAAGGCATCATCATCTGACCCTGAAATTCTGTGAAACAAGAGCTCCCCACTTCCCACTCCCCACTCCTGGTGATCACTATCTTATGTCTCCAACTATTTGACTATGTTAGGAACTTCATGGAAACAAAATTACTGAAAGTTTCTTCTTAACTTCTGCCAAGGGTTTCAAGACAAGCCAATGGGAAAGATGGCCATTCCCAGAAATGGTGCTGCAACAACTGTGTTTCCACATGAAAAAGAATGAAATTGGAGGTCCACCTAATCAACATGCAAGAATTCAACTCAAACTGGGTCAAAGACCTAAATGTAAGAGCTAAAAGTCTATAAAGCTCCTGAAAGAAAGCGTGGGTATAAATCTTTATAGTCTTGGATTAGACAATGGTTACTCATGTATGTTACCTAAATCATCAGTAACCAAAGCAAGGGAAAACTGAATTTCATCTAAATTAATGCATTTTGGATATCAAAGACATCATCAATAACCTACACAAGAGAAAACAATTTTAAATCACATAGGTCTGTAAGCAGAATATGTAAAGAATCCTGAACAATGAAGAAAAGAAAAAATAACAGTAAAAAGAAGCCAATTAGAAAATGTGCAAAGGATCTGAATAGAAATTTCTCCAAAGAAGATACAGTATGGCCTAACAGCACAAGGAAAGATGCTCAACATCACCAGTCATCAGAAAATGCAAATTATACAGTAAGGTATTACTTCACAGCCATTTACGTGGCTATAACAAAACAGGTAACAACAAGTGTTGACAAGACTGTAGAAAAATTGCAAACACATAATGCACTGCTGGCAGGAATGTGGGCTGGGGTAGCTACTTTGGAAAGTAGTTTGGCTATTGCTCAAAAAGCCAGTTACCACATGACCCAACAAATTCACTCCTAGGGAAATGAAAGCACACGCTGATACAAAAATCCCTACATCAATAATCATAGAGAAAGTATTTATACCAGCCAAAAAGTGTACGTAACTCCATGTTTATTAACTAATGGGCAGACAAAGTATGTTCAGTAGCCATAAAACAATATTTTTTTCACCCTAAAAATGAGCAAATTACAAATTCATGCTACACTATAGATGAACCTTGAAAATATGCTAAGTAAAAGAAGCCAGGCACAAAGATGACATCCTGAATTATTCCATCAAATGTCAGAGCAGGTGAATCCATACAGACAGAAGATAGATGACTCATTGCTTAGAGTCAGGGAAACGGGGGAATGGGAACTGACTGCAAATAAGCACTGTAAAGGTTTCTTTCTGGGTGATTAAAATGAAATGGTGGTTCCACATTCTGTTAACATGTAAAACCTATTCAACTGTACACTTTAAATGAGTAAATTGTATGGCATGTGAATTAGCCCCAATAAAACTATTTTTTTAAAAGCTTACTGAACCATGCACATACTGAGTTTTATTTTACATGCAAATTTTATTTCAAGAAAGCTGCCTTGGGAAAAAATTGACAGAACAGAGGAAATACTTCAAGATTTTCATACTCCTCTTGCAGTGGTAAAATAAGTAAACAGAGAAATCCAGAAAGATGGAGAAAATATGAATACAATTAAGCAACCTGACTTAACTGACACAGAACACTACAGCAAACAACTAGAACACATGCTCTCTTCAAGTATACATCATTTATTGTAATGATCATGTACTGGAACTGTCAATAAATTTCAAAGAGTTGATGGAGAATTTTTACTAATTACAGTAGAACTGAGCTAGGAAGCAGTGACAGAAAAGAAACTATATAATTCCAAAACTGTTTAGAATTTAAGCAATGGACTGTTGAAAGATAACAGTCACAGAGAAACTGGAAAATAAAATATAAGAAACCTCAGAACCTGTGAAATGCAGCTAAAGCAAAACTTAGAGGACTATTTAAACCCTACATGTATGCAGTAGAAAAGGACATTAAAAACCAGTAACCCAAGCTGCCGTCTCAAGAATATCCATTTCTTCTTTCCCAAGAAACCAGAGAAAGAACTAAAACCTAGAGATAAGAAGAAAACTTAAAAGAGCACAAATTAATGAAATTTTTAAAAAAAAGCAAGAGAAAAAAGCCTACAAAGGCAAAAGCTATCTAATTGAGAAGGTGGCCCCCAGTAAGAAAATGATCCCATGGTACATCTGTGACACAGGAGAGCCACAGTGACCCCAACTCAGGCTACTAGTGAGACAGCAGAGGAAGAATGAGTGGCCAGAAATAAGCAGCAACGGGTCTCAGAAGAGGAGCCCTGGCGAGGCTATGATGCTGTGGGCCTGACCCCTGCTCCATCACAGGCCAGGACAGTGCACACGGGCACAAGCAGGGGAGTGAGCTCCTGCCCTACAAGCCAAGGACTCTCTACGGCCTGCTGCTGGTGTTGGAAAGCAACCATGTAATACACAGTGGTGAGGCTGGCAGCCAGAGGACCAAGGAGTAGAGATGGGGTGGGGGTGGGGTGGGGTGGGGAACACATAAGCAGGCTCACAGGACCCCAACTCTGCACCCTGACTACTAAACAGAACTCCTTGATTTAAAGTCAGTGTAACAGCTATGGAATCAAAGCCCCACTTGTGAAGTATCACAGATACTATAGGCAGCAAAGTGGTTCAGAGTGAAGAACAGAGCAGCAGGTGATATATATCAAGATGACAAGAGAGATACTAGCTCCCATTTCACCAAATGTCACTTTGACCTTAGGAAAAGCAACGGCTTATCTACTCAACAGCCAGACATACTGGCAAAATTTCACTCTACACAGCATCTTGCTCACGCGTGCATGCGCACACATATGAGCAGCTAAGTGACTCAGCACAGACACACACACACAAAGGCATATGCTCAAAGACACACAAACATGTGCACAACAGGCACAGATGCAGAGACACACATGAACAAGACACATCTACGTGCTGGCTTATCCACGGAGAGACGTGTTCTAAGATCTCCCAGCGGACGCCTGAATCCATAGACTGGACAGAACCCTGTGTAAACTATGGCTTCTCTTACGGCAGTAATGGCAAACGTTTTGGAGCTTTCAATGATACAAACAGCCCACTGCAGCATGGATGCCACAGGTTTACCACCATGTCTATACATACATACATTAAGTTTAATTTATGAATTAGGTAAAGAGATTAGCAGCAACTAATAATAAAATAGAATGATTATATTAATATACTGCAATAAAATTACTAGCATTATTCTAAGACCATTGTTAAGAAAAATCAGGGTCACTGGAATATAAACAATGGGATATCTTGATACTAGATCTGATAACTGAGATGGCTACTAAATAACTAATGGGTGGGTAGTACCTACAGCATGGATACGCCAGACAAGGAGCTAATTTATTTCCTGGGACCATGAGTTCAGGGTATGCAATTGAAAATTTATGAACTGTTTATTTCTAGAATTTTCTCTTTAATGCTTGCGGACTGCAGTTGCCATAGGTAACTGAAATCACAGACAACGAAGCCACAGACAAGGATGGATCACTGTATATGCATGTGCGCACACACACAAATACAGATGCAGGCAAATGCAGAAATATACACACAAACACACTAAGGCACATGCATTTAGCAGCAAGTGAACACACAGATATATATACACACATTTAGACAGGTGATACTCAGACACATACAAGATCTACGTGTAGATATAAAGATACAGATTATATAGACAAATGTATATACAAAGACACACACAAAGTACATTAGACACACACAGGATTTAACTCTGGATGATGAAATTCAGATATTCCTTGTTTTTGCCTCTGAGCAAAAAATGATGAACAAATGTTAATTACATAAAAATCTAAAATCCCATGAATGCTGTAAGAGTGGGAGGGCACTGTAGAAGTACAGAATAATTTCCTAGTGGGCTCCCAATGTGAGCAGGTAAAGACAGCTGGGTAAGGGTAAGCCTGACCCTCTGCATCAGGCCTCTGGATTCCTCTGTGGACCTTCTAACCCAATGTCCATTTCCTGCTACAGAGCTGGGGAAGGTTTGCCTACTATGGAGATTTCCATGGGCCATAATTTAAAAAAACTATTCCTATGCAAATTAATAGTAACCAGAAAGCCACGGTCCCCAAATCACAAACTGGCATTTTGTTGTAATCATCAAGCTTAATAATGTCCCACTACTTCCTGGGTTTTAAAATCCCCTATCTTTGAATATTAATATTCCTATATTAACAACCCCAAATTCAGCATTTCATATTTAACAGCTTATTTAAATGGAATTAATTTGTAACCAATTGTCTTCAAATATGCAAGGCAATTTAAGTAAATGCCAAAAGATAAGAAATATGCTTATCCCGAATAGCCCGCAGATGTAAAATATGGGCCATATTTCTCACCCAGACAATGGCATAACACAAAAGTCCTCTGTAGCCCTCTGTCCTCACCCAGGCTCTGGGATGCTCTGGGACACACTCCTATCTGGGAGGGAATTACCATGAGCCAGGGGAGCACCCCACTAAGCAATATGAGTAGGCTGGATGGGTGGCTCCCAGCTCAGGCCACGTGGGCCCCCACAGACCATCTCTTTCCCTTTAGGGACAAAGTCCTACTCTCAGAAAAATCTGCTCTAAAATCCACCTCCCTGGATGCTAACAAAGATGTATCATGTCTGACTTGGTTCCCAGGCTGCAAGAATCAGTGCTCCAGGGAGCTCTGGTACCCAGAACTACTAGGAAGAAGTCCCCAGTCTGCTTCACTGCAGGATCCACCCCATCTCCGCTACATATCCAGCCCAAAGACAAGACCCCACCAGCACTCAACAGTACCTGGAAATGGGCCTTTAGTCTTGCCAGAGCCCGTACTGGGACTTCTCTTAAATGTTGTCTGGACTTCCCTACTACTGCAATGAGTCCAAGCATGGAGCCACGGCTGAGCCAGACCCCACACATAGGACAAAGACTGCACGTGTACCATCCAGTCTGTCTCCAGTTCCCTGCTCCCTCTGCTCCCATTTCCACCACTTTGAGACACTGTGTACCCCTGCTGTGGGCAGCAGGCAGCCTCGCTCTGATTTTTGAAGGTTCAGAAAGGTCTCAGGACAAGGCTAAGCCCACATGGGACAGAAGCTGAGGAAAACAATCCTGAAAAGGCATGTTTGGAAAGAAGGTCACAGTTAACTGTCCTGCTAGACTAGGATCCCAGGGGGCCTGTGGTGGCTGGCACCTGAGGCTACTGTTGGCCCTCTCCTTCCTGTAGGCCAAAGGAAAAAGGCAGAAAGAGCAAGAGACCAAACCTGAGCTTCCTTTAAGTGAGAAATCAACTGGATGTAGAGCCTATAATCCTAGCACTATGGAGGCTGAGGTAGGAGGATCACAAGCTTGAGTCAGTGATTTAGCAAGACAGTCTTCAAAACTTAAATAACATTTTAAATAAAAAAATTGGGAGAGACTGGGCGTGGGCCTGTAACCCCAGCTCTTGGGAAGCTGTAAACAGGCAGATCACTATGAGTCTGAGCACCCTGTAGACCAAAAAAGGTTAGAGATATGGCTCAGTAAAGGTTCTAGGTTTAATTCCCAGTAAAGAGCTGATGCACATGTGAACGTGTGCAAACACACATACATATACACACCACACACACACACACACACACACACACATACACACAAACAAAAATAAAAAAAACCTAAGATGGAACAGCTTTAGAGAGGTTTAAGAATGCTGAAGTAAAAGCTTCAGGAACAAGGAGCTTCATCAGGGCAGGGAGAGGTGACTGGGGACAAACAGCTGAGTATTAGAAAGTAGGACTACAGCAAGATTCATCTTGCTTAGAAAACAGGCTATTATTATCCCCAGCAAACAGCTGGAGATGCACTCGGCAGGTGGGTGAGCGCGGCTGCTGAGCCGCAGTAGGACGAGGTCTCTTCCCAGCTTGGCAGAGGCTGCGGGTGGCAAAACTGAGGTCTGGCAGCCCACGCTGCAGGAGGCAGGGGTGAGCTCTACTCAGAGTCCAAGATGTGACTTACTGCAGGGAGAAGCTGAGGGGAGAGGGCACCTGTGGGCAGACGCCAGGGCCCCAAGTTAGTGCCAATGGCAGGCTGGGCAGGGGGCACCTGCAGAAGCCTCCTGCTCCAGTGGAGCAACCTGAAGCTGGAGTTTAGAAGGTGACGGAGTAAGACGTGAGGCCCAGGAGGAGATGCGTGACAACACTTGCCAAGGGGTGGAGAGAGTGAGGAGCGCCATGAATAGGCCCCGGGGAACTAAGGCAGAGACAGGAACAAGGGTCTCCCCTGCGGCAAGTAGAGCAATCAGAGACTTCGGCAAGAGCCCCTTGCCTAGCACCCAACATGGAGGGCAGACTCTTGGCCCAGTTCCTCAGCTCAGGCACCTACAGAGTGCCCTGTCAGTCCCCTGCTGGAACTGACCATGGGTGCAGATGGTGCAGTGCATACACTGGGGGAGACAGCACAAAATCACGTCAGGCCTGGCTCTCTGAAAAATGTCAACAGCAGAGCACAGTGACATATGCCTATAATCCTAGCACTAAGAGTCTGAGGCAGCTGGACCACAAACTGAAGGACACCAGAGCAATCTATTAAGAACTTGACTCACAAAAAAGGTCCCCAAGTGCTGTCTAGGTGAAGGACAGTGGTTTGCAAAGCACAGGCTTCCCATGGACTCAGGAACAACAGGCGACAGAAGATGGGGAATGCTTAGGGAAACAGTGGTCAAGCCAGGCACAGGAGTACACACCTACAATGCTACCTACTTGGGAGGCGGAGGCAGGAAGATTAAAGTTTGAGAACAGCTTGGACACCTTAGTAAGAGCCTGTCTCAAAAATAGGAACCAGGATGTAGTTCAGAGTGGAGTGCTTCCCTAGCACACTCAAGGCTCTGTGTTCCATCTTCACTGCAAAAATAAACAAAGGGGCAAGGAGCAGTTAGAGTTCCTCGAGGCAAGATCTCACAGAGCCAGCCAAGCTGTACCTTGGGGGTTATGTCCTGAGCTTCCATCCAGGACCGCGCCTTCCACACCACCATGAGGAGCTCAGCAACCTCCAAAGTGGAGACCTCTGGAGAGGGAAAGCCGAGAGTCCACAGCCAAGACTCTCTGCAGCTCACTGGTCACCTGGGAATCTGGTCACCATCCCTGCTGGAGTCTACTGCACAGCGTAGGAGACTGAGGTATCTGGGCATTGGGATTCACCTGGTGTTTGCTATGGGCCAGTGTTTCCTGCACACTAGCTCTGTACAGGCTCTGGGAGAACATGATGTCCTGTAGTCCTTGCAATGAGCCCAACAATTCACAGGGAGGCTAAAATCACAGAGCTCATCAGTGAAGGGGCTACTGCCTCTCAGCTCAGGGTCCTTCCCATGAGACAGACTCAGGTGGATGCCAGAAGGATATTGTGGACAGCCCGTGGTGTTAGCCAAGGAAGGGGAGCAGGATGCTGGAATATAGATACTAGGCAGAACTATGTTGTTCTGGATGGGCAGTGGCCGCTGTGTCTCCTCCAACCACCTCCAGGCATAGAGGAAAGATCTGCTCCACAGTCAGTAGATCAAGAGCTGGACTAATCTGTTGGGTGTGGGAGACAGGGCCACTCTGGGCAAACCTCCAGAGCTGTGGGGATTTGTTTGATGAAAAGAAGTAAACCTGATACCAGCTCCCCCTACCCAATCCCTCTTATAGTTGAGGAAGTGATACATATTCATGAGCTCATAATCCTTCTAATCACCGCTACATAGTCCATACACACAGACTCCTGCAGCTCAGGCTCATACATAATTATAAGGTACTTCCTCCGTCACTGCTTTGGTCCACTAAAAGACAACAGAGGACACTGGCTGCAAAGACTGCCTAGGGAGTATGGGGGATACTGGAGGCCCAGGGTCAAAAGCTGTCCACTGTGTATGCTCAGCAGCCTTGAGGAGCAGGGAGCTCCCCTCGAGGGTGTGCCTGCAGCAGGGCCAGCCTAGCCATGCAGGCTCACAGGTCTAGTTGCCAGTCAACCTGGGGACGCACAGTCAACAGGCAGCACTCCCTGGGAGACATGAGGTGAGAGTGACAGGAGGGAGATTTGCAGCTTACTCTGCATCTAACACCAGCCCTCCTTCCTGGAAAGACCTAGAAAAGGGGCTGCTACCAGAGCAGGTTTCAGCGGCTCAGCTCAAAGCAAAGCTGAAGCATAAGGCCAGGTAAAGGCGACGCTGCCTGAGAGTGGTGAGGCTAGGGATGCCAGAAGCTACTGAAAGCTGGCAGGGGTCAGTGCCCAGGTCTAAGGAATAGGGGTTGAAGGGCAAGGGTATGACACCAGCAAGAGCCATGGAACTCCAGGCTGCTGTCAGGGAGGAAACAGCCACCCCAGCCCACACACAGCGGGCAGGGTTCCCTAGACACTTTCACTATAGAATATGACAGAGAAGGTACCATCAGGTGGGGTGATTTTAGGCAAATTAGTTTTTAAAGCATTTTCTCAAAATGTTCAATCAATTTTTTGTTTGTTGGCAGTGGTGGTATGGGGATTGAAGACAGGATCTTCACATTGAGCCACCCCAGCCCTTTTAATTTATTTATTTTTATTCTGACATAGAGTTTCCCTAAATTGCTAAGTTACTCAAGCTGGGCTCAAACTTAGAACCTTCCTGACTCAGCCTCCCAGGATGCTGAGATTACAGGCATACGTCACCAGCCCAGATTTCAATTCATTTTTAGAATCCTCCTGTATTTCTTTTTTTTTTTTTTTTTTTAATTATATGGCCAGCTCAGCCTGTCCTGGGGGTGGGACTAGCACAGCATGTGGTACCGGGGATCTAACATCAGTTCCTGTGGTTGCTTAAGCTTTCCTAAGAAGGCGCTTTAGACCGCTGAGCTATCTTGCCAGCCCTCCTCCTGTATTTCATGCCTTGTGTAGAGAAAGGAAAAGACACAGTGAGAAGCGTGAGTGTGTGGAAGACAGAGACGCTCCAGTGCCCAGGACTTACTTGCTGATGCCCTCGAAGGAGGCCTCCTTGCAAACACTGCCACTGTCCGTGTTTACGCCACGCTGGGGAGAACGAAGGGGCAGATAAGAACACACAGAGTTACACGGAGCCAGTGTCCCCACAGCCTGCCCAGGAGAGCTTGCCTCCTCTGGTCAGGCTCAGGGCAGGTAAAAAGGGGGAGCACACTCCCCAGCCCAGCAAACCTTCCCTACTGCAGTCCCCAGCCCAACAAGGCTTCAGCCAGCTAACTCCAAGCCAGGTGCTCTTGTCTGGGCTATGGCTTGAAACACAGAGGACGGCAGGGCCCTGTGGGCCAGGCCTGTAATCCCGACACCCTGGGAGGCTGAGGCTTGATCACTCATTCCAGCCAGCCTGGGCAACTTAGTGAGATCTTGCTTCAAAATAAAAATTAAGAAAATAGCTAGGGGTATACCTTAGTGTGAAGGCTGAGCTCAGTCCCTAGTAACACACACACACACACACACACACACACACACACACACACACAGAAGAGCCAGAAGAATATAGCCAGCCCTCTATATTGATACATTTTGCGTCTACAGATTCAACCAACTGTATTTGAAAATAGGAAAAAAACTGTATCTCTACTGAAAAGACCTTTTGTAATCTTTTTATGATTCCTAGAACAATACAGTGATACCGAGTAACAATTATTTACATAACATTTGCCGTAGCATTAGATAGTATGAGTAACTCAGGTGATTTAAAGTGCAGGAAAGACTGTATGGCAGGTTATGCCCAAATATGGTTTTATATAAGGGGCTTAGTGCCTGCAAGTTTTAGGATCTAGGGAGTGGGGAGGGGTCCTGGAACTAAGCCCACAGATTCAAAGGGATGACAACCCAATCCCACCCTTCCAGGGATGTGGGGCTGACATCAGGCAGGACACTGGTGAAGCTTTTAACATCTCTCTCCTTTTCCTAACTGTAAGAGCTCTATATACAACTGAACAGAGGTTGAAACAAAACAAAAGATTCAGAGAAAAACATGCCACCCTACAGAGGCAAAGCATTTTAAGTCACTACTGCTTTCTCAAAACCTTGGGCTCAATCGATGTCTAACTATACACCCAAACAAAACTTTGGGCCGTCTTGGACCACAATTATCTTGTGTAACCTTCCATGTTAGCCACCAAAACAGCAGAGTAGAATTAAAGAGACCAACTGCTTTAAAAAAAAAAAAAAAAATCATTGAGAACTATTCCTGTAAAAATCAATTAACAAAGGAGAACAGGGTCATTCTGGGAGGAAGTAGGGCTTTATACATGAAATCGCAATGTCAAAGAAGGACAAAAAAGCATGCTTCTTCTCTGAGACTTCCCATAGCCCCGATGCCCCCCAATCTCTGTCAGGGTACCAGCAGCCTGCTCTGCACCATATCCTGCCTCCACCTGTACCTCACAGCTTGGCTACTTTGAGGGCAGATGCCAATGGTTTGGGTCTTTCTTTCTTTCTTTCTTTTTTTTTTTTTTTAGCAACAACATAGGCGATGCAGAGCCAGAGTAAACTGACATTCTACGTCCACAAAGTCCATTAGCTCAGTCCATCTCAGCTATGTCTAGCTGGATTTTAATCCCACGAGTAGGTGGCGCCTTATCTACCATGACCTTGAGACAGGGCACAGTACAACCCAGGGAGATATGAAGACAGGGTCAGCATTTGGACAAGGCAAGTGTCACTACTTATCACCAATGACCATTCCTCGCTGCTTCTTAAGCTTCCTGGCACAGGTGGGCCACTCCCTAAAACCCCTTCCCATGCCCAGCTCCAGAGCACCAGCCACTTACCAAGGTCAGGAGGACAGAGGGGTTCTGTGACATCAGGACACTGGTAATCTGAAAGGTCAGAAGGAAAAATTCACTTGAAAAATAATTTTAGAGAAACTCACACAGAAGGAAGTGGTGATGATACCTACGCAAGCCGTTGTTCAATAATGACAGCACGCATCTATGAAACAGGTCCTCAAACCAGGTAGTGCTATTGTCCCCAGAGGAGGAAACTGAAGCTTACAGAATTTGAAGGACATCTGAAATCTACATACACAGCAAGCAGCGGAGAAGGCTTCAAATCTAAACCAGCCACTCCCCACCATGCGGCCTGGCTGAAGGACACAGATCCCACCTCTGAACGGCCAAATCTGCCAACCCTTCGCCCCACCTGCTGACTGGCTCCCCAAAGAGCCATCCCTCCAAAACCTTCAGGCTCAGGGTCCCCGGGGCACATGCCTACCCTCCCAGCCGCCCATTCATCTCCTAGAATGCGGGGAGCTTGCCTTCCTAACAAACACCCTTTTCCTCCACCTGAGGCTGGCCTCTCCAGCCCTCCATCCTGCTCTACTCAGGCCTCCTGACGGCTTTCTCCCCCAGTGTCTTCAGTGAGTATTGAGAGAGCTCACCTCACCACACCTCTGCAGGGTTCTCCCCTCTGCCTGGAATGCCTTCCTCTGACCCTACTACTCCATCACCTACTTAGCACTGAACCTTCAGTCCCCCAAGTTACCCTCCTCCTCATTCACCCCACTGGACTCATCAATCTTCCACTAAGGAAGACATCTGTCAGACAACATTAGCTATGACATCAGTGCCTCAAGGGTGCTGGTCACCCTGCCGGGGATAACTCCAGCCTCTCCTGACCCTTGGCTCTTGTGTGTGCCTTGCATCTTAACTACTATATGTCCTGCTGAACCTGAGCCCCTGTAGCCCTGTCCCTCCCCACCCCAGCCCATCCCAAGTGCTCTGACATGCCAAACATAGGGAGAGCAAGAAGGAGGTGTCAGGGTGTTAACAGACTGACTGGGCTGCCAGCAACATACTCTATCGTGCACATGTTTAAAATGGGCATTTTGATAAGTTTTGACACATGATATACAGCTTCTTAAATACTGACATGCTCCCAGAGAAAAGCTGAATACAAGAAAAATTATGAAAAGATAAAATGCACCTGCAATCCCATCCCCAGAGACATTTAGCTTTGCACATAAAAAACAGAGATCTATAAGGACATTTGGATCATATGAAATTATATGCTTCACTTATTTCCTGTCATTAAATATTCTTCAAACACACAATTTTTAGCAGTCATCTCTGATGGGGATCATAATGCTCACTAAGACCTTGATGACAGCCTGTGCCAGCCCTCCTACACATACCAGCACACTCAGCCACCCACGAAGATGCCGCTCCCAGTGCCCCGACCTCACGGATGAGGCAGGTCTGTGGGTCAGCGAACTTGCCTGAGTCCACAGCTAGGAAACAGCAAAGTTCAAATTTGAACCTGTGACTGTGTAACAGTCTCTGGATGGACACAGCGTAGTTCATTTCCTCATTCCAGTACCAAGCTCTAATGATAAGTCATTCTAAATAACACTGCGATGATATAGCCAGGAATGCTAAGTACACACCTATAAATCCCAGAACTTTGGGAGGCTGAGGCAGGCCAATCACAAGTTTGAGCCCAGCCTGGCCCAGTGTGTGAGACCCTGTCTCAAAATAAAAAGGGCTGGAGATGTAGCTTAGTGCAATAGCCCTGAGTTCAATTTTTTTTTTTTTTTTTTAAAGAAATCCTTAAAAAAGACTTACTTCTTCAAAAAAGAAAAAGAAACCACATGTGACTCAGTTGAACTACTGCACTGGGTCAAAACCGATACACTCTGTCAAGGTTTATGATGTCCACAGCCAAGGGACTCTGAAGCACTGTATATAGCAGCCTCCTCCTGTCTGCCTCGACCCTCCCTCAGTCACTCAGCAACTGCTCTGAGAATGACTGAGCCCCTCAGCCGCCGCTGTGTTGCACAAATGAAAGGCTCAGCTGAATCCCCCCTGGAGGGGGAGGGGAGCTCATTAAAAGGAACAGAGCTGCACATGTCAGGCCCTGCGTGTGTTGTTACGTTGACATGAAGGGTCTACATTCATCAGCACACAACGACTCCATCAATTACAGCAGCAAAATCAGAGAGCGAGAAGGCACTTGGGGATTGTATCTGCTATTGTCCTTGGGAGAGAGGAACTGGATAACAAATGTGCGGGCTGATGGTTTTTCTCTCCACAACGACTCTCCAGACATGCTGGTTAGGAATAATGGAAAAGAAAGCCTCCCTTTCCGGCTGCCTGATGCTCAGACAACTGAGGTCCGACGCTGAGGGCAGGCTGTACGTCTCCAAGCCTGGGCAGGGCAACATCTTTTATTGATCACAACTGCCTGAGTGGGCCCTGGTTACTTCCGTGGCTGCAAAGCCTCTCCCAACCCACAGCTCCATCCACCCTTCCCCATGGAGACCCATTAGCGCTATGCTGCGGTCGGTCGGCACGCCATGACGCTGTGCTTCAAAAATTAAGCGAACATGGCACAGCTGTGTGTTGCTGGCTTGAAATGCAGTCCCAGCACACATGACAGCACGGTTCTGTCAACCCAGGGCCTCATTTCCATGAAGCGGTGGCCACTGGGGACCCATCAGCTCTTCCCACCAGGGCTGTTAAATGCCCCTGCCTTTCTACAAGCCACGGCCAGCATCGATCTCCTGGGCAGACTGGCCTCCCTGGCGGGCCGTGGTAGACGGGTACTGGCAGAACTCATCAGAGTCCCATGGACCTGGATCCTGTGCTGGGGACAAGCAGAGGCTTCCCACATATGCCACACATCTAGCCAGTCCCCATGCAAGGACATATCCTCTCTGTGACACATTCCTCACACAGGACAGATAGAACTTCCTCAGTGTATCCCAGCAAGCCCCCAGAATCCCAAAGGGGCTTTGCCCAGTAAGGTTCTGAAGCTCTTGAAAATAAATCATCACTCAGGACAGTCTCCTGAAACATTAGTGCACACTGGTGGCCTGCAATGCTTTTAAAATTGAGGATTTGCAAAAATGGAAACATCACAAATAATGGATCACAAATAATGTGGATGTGCAGCTACTCTGGAACAAGAGCAGTATCTAGCAGCCTCTTCAAAGGATGAGGGGCTTTCTTGGCCCCACCACACCCTGATGTTTCTTTACACTGAGGCAGGAAGGAAGGCAGCATCTACCCTGTGGTGCGGTGGTTGCTTCTCTTTCATTCACCCTGCCTATACCCAAATGAAGGACTCTGGTCCTTTCTGTCATTTGCTCAGTGCCACAGAGGAAGACAAGTACACAAAACACAGACTCCACCCTTCTGCCTCCCAGCTGGTTCAGGACACCAGCCCCTGCACAGAGGCTTCACAGCAAGGTCAAGTCCCCGGGGAGTTGAGGGTCTACTGAGCACCCCCTTCTCAGGGAAGCTACCTTCTCAACAGGTCAACCCAGTTTGCTCCATGATGAGGGAAACTACAGAGACAGGTTGTACCATATGTTGTATGAGGTGATGGGGCTGTGGCCTGGGGTGGGAGTTTCTTGCCCCTTTTCAGACAAGACAATCACATACTGCTTGCTGTGCAATTTGCTAGTGACCAAGGCAGCCTGAAGCCAGATGGGCTTTAGCAGCGTTGAGCCAAACTAGAGATCCCACCCTGCTAACTTCCATGACGGAGTAAGCCTGGGTGCCACTGGGCCTCCCTGCTTGATCCAGCAGTTTGCACATTGGGGTGGCTGTATTTTGAACTATGTCAAATCAAAGATGCATGAGATCCTGTGTCACCTTGACCTATAGCATCCCCTCATCTCTGATAGAACAAGGACAGGGCTAGAGGGCCTGGCCTCTGGGACTATACGTCCTGGGGTTGCATCCCAGTGCTTACACCCCCAGCTGTGGGACCAAAGACAAGGCCCTTCACTTCTCGGCCTCCACCTCAACTGTAAATGGGGCTAGAGCTGCAGCTCATCACAGGACAGGGTAGAGGAATCCATGCCACCCTGAAGTGAAGCACTGTCCCACTGTTAATCCAAGCCCTCACTTCCAAAGAAAATCGCAGTCCTAAAGGTAACAAACTGATCAACACTGACAATGATGACAGTCACTGTAGACACTCCAGAGCACTACAGAGGTTCTGCCCTTTGAACTCTGTGGAAGTCTTCATTTAAAATTCTGCCTTATAAACAAAGATTAAGAAAAAGCGGTCTGTGGGGTTGTCATTCTATACAATCATTAAAGACTTCCTGTTCTGACACCTAAGACTTCCTCTACTGTCTTGCATTTGGAGACCAGCTCTCTCCCACATCTCCCCAGATCATAGTACAAAAGGAGCTGGATTTCCCCCACCCCTTCCCCCAGTTATCAAAGCAAAAATGCCAGACTGGGGAGGCTGCAACTCTTAGCTGGTTCTGACTCAGCAATGAAGGCCAAGCTAAGACCGGAATTCATCCCAGGTCCCTGAGACAAGGCCTGGTTCGGCTGCTCCCTCCAGGTTTTGTAGCAAAAAGGAACAAAAGGTGAAGGTCCCAAAGGGCAATAACATTAAGGTACCTTTATTGGGTGGGGGTGCACTTGGCAAAGAAGAGGATCAGGAAAAAGTTAGAATAAAGGACAGGCAGGGCTCTTCTTCTCCAGGTGTTGGACATATAAATTAAGTGGCAAATGACCTCCTCAAGGGCATGCAAATAAACGTTCAATCTATTTTAGATCCTGTACATAGAGACCAATACAACAGGTCATTTATGTACTAACAGATTCTTAACATTATGTGTCACCCTCAAAAGTCTGGTCCTAAAACCACATGACATTGCGAGGTTGAGGTTCATGTCTAGGAACCAAAAGTGTTGTATCTGAGGGTCAGGCATTGCTGCTCTGCTGTCCCCGTAGCCCACTGGGATTGTAACTCAGCACCAATACAAAATTAGAGGGGAAAGTTTAATGAAAGGAAGACACCTTATTTGAAAAGAAGAAAAGGACGGGGAAGAAAAAAGAAGAGAGACAACTACCTCGCTAAGAAAGAAGCAGGGGAGGGGGCTCCAGAAAGATGGAGGACCTGTGAGCCTTTGTTCCCAACCTTTTAAGGCCTTATCTTTGGAGTGGCAAGGGCATACCCTGTTCACATTAGCTTAGAGTTAGTAAGAGGATACGTGGATATCTATTGTACTCTATAATGACCCTAGAGCAAATAATATTGTGACTCTAGAATCTGTGTATGCATATGTTAGTGCACAGGCATGATGAGGACACACTGTCCTAAAGTTAGATAGCCCTCTTCTTTGTTTTTCCTATTTTCTACTGGGGGAGGCGGCTTATCATTTGTGTATTTGCCTTTCTCTCTGGGTGCTGCCTGTCAGCTCTTTTTCTGGTCTCTTGGTACAAGTCCTAAGGTCACTTAGCGCTTTTCTTTATCTGGTTCTTCTCTCTCCACCCCTGTCCTTGAGTTGCTTCCCAGGGGAATCTCTCTAGTAAAGTTTGTTTTTAACTCCTTCTGGTCAGGGTTAGCTAGAAGATCTGAGACGGTCCCTATTATATTTTCTCATCTACAGATTCCTGTCCCTACCACATAAGGACTCATCAAAAGCTGCCTCCCTCTCCATGATCCAGCTGGGCAGAAGGTGCTGCAGACATGGGCTGTTACAGTTTGGGAATCGAGCAGTTCCTCACTGAGGTGTGCCTGGGGACACCTGACAAGGTCCGACTATAGTATGGTGACTATTCACCTATGCAGTTACTTCCTATGCTGGACTATCCCATGCTGCTGGGTTAAGTCCGAGGTCTCAACCACCTCTGATGCCCTGAACATCCCTAGGACTGGGCAAAGGCACTGCAAGAACAATGTGAGTTGACAAAGAGCAAGCTGTAGATCAGGGCCCAGCCATACCTACAATGTCAATATGTCCCCTGGAGTTCAGGGGAGGCTCAGTGGAAGATCTCAACAGTCAGAGAAATGACAAAGCATTCCAGAACTACAGAACTGGAGACAGGGCTGCGTCTGCCTATGCACAGGGTGGTGCTGAGGTTGGCCTCCATGGGGTCGCGGACCTCTGTTCATCCCCAAGCAGGCAGGCCCAGGCAGAGTCCCAACAGTGAGTGGAGAGAGACCAGTTCCTCACAGTGCTAGGTACCTGGCCAGGATCCCAGGATCTTACCTGGTGTTGTCATTCCCTGATACAGGTTGTGTCTTGCTCCAGAGCAAGGGATACTGCTTGGCCTTCCTAGCCACTTCCACTGTGTAGCTCTAGCTCTTAGCTTATCCACACGAGTCATGTCTGGGGAAATGTGGCCATAGGGCCCCCATCCAGCTGGTCCTGCCAGATCTGAGTCAGATCTACAGTGACTGTCACTGATTTTTGTCTGTTTAAACCCATTCTATCCAGCACAGACCTACAAAGCATATATAGGGGTTGTGACAGTGCCCGGGGACTGAGCAGTGAGACGTTCTGTGTGCTAGGCCATGGCTGCAGTGTTGGGACATGGTGGGGGGGTGGGGGGGGGAGTCCTTACTCATTCGGTCATTCAAACTACAGGACTCCTGGCTGGGCCCATATCTGAGTCAGAGCCCTGCCCTAACTTAAGCTGACCCCACTGGACGTCCACAGCTCCAGGCTCCTTTAGCAGTGGCACCTGAAGCTGGTAAAGACCTGTGGGGAGGCCCAGGCCAATGCCAGCAGTAACTTAGATCAGACCTGTACCCCCATTGTAGGAGGCTAACTCTCAGAGATGTCCTCAATAGCCAAAATCCAGGTAACCAAATGCTTCACTTGAGCTAGAAGCAGTGCCCAGGCCTACTGGCTTCCTCAGACTGCAAAGGTCTGAGTTGCTCTTTCTAAACAGGGTTGCTCCTGTGCAGTGGACAGCCAAGTGGCAGGGTCCTTGGGCTGTGGTAGTAGGAGAAGAGGAAGTCCTGAAGTGGAGGAGTTACAGGTAACCCAGGGCTGCTCCAGTGGTGTCAGCGACTCACCTCATCTGTGTACTGGACATCATTCACAGCATATTTGTTCTTGAAATGCTCCTTGGAATGGATCCTCAGAAGGAAGCACAAGGAATGCCAAGGTCAAGGTTGGGTATGTGCACCACCCTGCCCATCAAGCACAAATCCCACAGCTCTACACCCATCCCTATCACAGCTGGTACCTAGCACTAAGTTGTGTCTGTCCAGCACAGATTCAAACTCAAAGGACACTGGGACACAGAGTGACCACTGACTCACCCCTGCTTCCCCTGCTAACCTCATGGCATCTGGCTTCCACTCTTCTATGGCCCTGGCTCCCTGAGGCAGGCAGATACAGACAATGCCCCCTGCACCCACCATTTCCCTCTATTCCACAGAGTTCAAGAGCAGCAACCATGGGGCCCTATCCTTTGGGGCACAAAACAAGCTGCCTCCCAGTCTTGCATGGAATCTCTTTAAAGGAAAGATAACAAATTAACATTTTAACTAAGTCAGTATCAGTCTTACTCAATGTGATTAGAAAAACTCAAGCTTACTCATCAATCCTGAAAAACCAGCCAGGGAGAAGAGACAGATTGAATGAGGTTGGTGGGACCCTGGGTCACAGCTATGCTGGGCAGACCTCCAGCTTGGGACCAGCATGGCACCACCCCCAGCCTCAGGTTCCCAGTCAGCAGATGAGTCAATGTCACTGCTGGCAATAGAGCTTATATACGTAAGAACACACTGAGTGTATGGGGACAGGCTGTCACCAGCCAAAGAGAGGAGAGACTGCCACCAGCCAAAGTGAGGAGAGACTGTCACCAGCCAAATCCAATGACGCATGTACACACCATCCTGTGCAGTCCCACACCTGGCCTCCACATCATAAGAGGAGCTGCCCCCACTCTTCCCCACCTCCAGAATGCTTTGGTCTCATTTGTCATCAGCAGGTGTCACATCCCACAGGACCTCAGAGAAAGCACAGCAGATGGCTTTTAGATTCTGCTTCCTGTGCCCTTGGGGGGTATGCAAATGAGAAGAGTTCCTGGGAGCCCCAGGTGAAGGAGGGGAAGGAGAGAGCTTAGGGACTTGGGGCATAGCAGTGGGTAGTAGAACCAGCAGCAGAGAGCTCACAATCACCCCAAGCAAGCTGGACCAGATAGAAAACTCACTTCAGGCCAAGAACCTGGGTCTCAGCGATCAGCCACTCACTGCAGCCCACAGTGCCCTTGGAGTTTCTCTCTTTCTGCCTCTGAAATGATCACTAGGTATCAGGCTCCTACTGTTAATTAAATGTGCACAGTTTAGTCACGTTAGCTTCCAAATGTGAGACAAGACTCAAAAGTTAAGCGGCCATGGTCTGACACCTCCATTAGCACAGCTACAAGTAGCTCAGAGTAAAACCAGATGACAAACACCTTGCCTGGATTCTGGAGCTCCCAGCTGAAGGGCTGGCATGCCAGGAGCTTGCATACCCTCAGCTGCTGAGCTGTGACACTCTTAGCACTAAGTGGACCCTGACCTTGCAGGCAGCACAGAAACAGGAGCCAGAAAAGCAAGCAGCAGGGTCATCACCAAAACGTGTTTCTGGTTGTCCTCCACCATATCCACTCCGACTGTTGCAGCTCCATGCCGACAGGCACCTATATCCTCAGCAAACCCCCAAACCCAGCTCTGGTCCATGTCACTTCAACACCTCCAGTTGTAACAGGTGTGGAAAGCAAACTCTTAACAGACACAGGAAGTACAAAAGATCTGATTTTGAGACCGGCCCCCATAGCTCTCCTACAGAGGGTATCTTGACCACTATGTAGTATCTGACCAGTCACCTCCACTTCTATGGAGGCCTGAAGCCCTTCAGCTTTCCCATCTTGAGGAGGGAAGCCATTGGGAAATGGCCTCCTTCCCTCCCCTTCCCTTTCCTTCCCTTTCCTTTTCTACCTGGTGAGTCTTGCTAGTTAGGCCAGAGTTAAGAGACCAGAGGCCTGGGGTATTCTCCAGGCAGTGCACCAAAATCAAGGGTTTAACAATTAGAATAAGTGACAGCAAAGGGGAGGTGAATACAGGGAAGTTACGATCTGTGGATGGTCCCTAGCCACTTCTCATATGGTGGCCACAGCCATGCAAATGACTTAGGAGCCAAGGTGGGGCAAGAGTCACCCAGCCCGTGGGAACCTGCTGCTCTGCCCAAATCAAGAAGACGTGGGCTCAAGCACGGGCTGCCCCACCCCCACCCAGTGCCCTCTGCTCAGGTGGCCCTTGTCTCTCTCACTGAAGTCAAGGGCACAGGCTAGCCAGAGTGCACGCTGGGCCTCAAGAGCCACAAAGTACCTCCCTAGCCACAGACCTGGTTCTCGACAGGAAAAACCATCCAACAGATAAAATCTGAAGAGCTGCAAGCAAGCATCTTGTCTGCACTGTGCATTTCATTCTTTTTTTAAAGGGCAGAGATAATTAAGTTTGAATAGTACTTACTTTTTCATATTTTGGGGTTAATTATAGAAAAAAATCATTTAAATGTCACCCGAAGGGATACACATGCCAGCCTACTGCTTCAAACCTGTTGCAGAAGGCTCAGTGGCAATGACTTGGAAGGGTTTGTGCTGCTTCAGCCCTGCCAAGCTGGCTGGCTAGGGCACTGAGTGGCTCTGAGCCCACCAAGGGCCAGGGGAGGAGGTGGCCACTTGGAGGGTCTACACCCTGCCCCATCTGGAGCCCAGTAAAGGCAGCTCATTCTAGGCTCCATTGTATGGAAGACATGATAAAAAGAAACAGACCAGGAGGATGGGCCAGGGAACATGCTTGCCCCATCTAGGGGCAAGGGACAGACTACTAGAAGTCCCCTAACTGGACAGGATCTTGTCCTCCTGGGGTGGGGGGTCTGTGTTCAGGGCCACTGGCTTAAGCAGGCCTACTCTGCCAGCAGCTGGGCCACAGCACGAGTTCAAGTTCAGAGTCAGAACCGAGGCCTGATCCTTGTGTGTTGAGCACCAACACCCTGTGTGAGGCTCCGTGTGGGAAGGAGACGTGAAACTAATGCCCCCCGACGCAGATGGGATGGAGCCCTCCAGACACTGAAATTTCAAAAAGCAAGTCTTGGCGGCTGGCTGACCACCTGCATACAGTTAATGAATAAGTAATAGGGCCAAATTACAGCAGTCACCATCAATTTCCAGCAGCCAGAGCTGCCTTCAGCCTCAGACAATGCCGCTGCCTTTCATTCCCTTCATAGCAAAACACGGTGGCCTTGCTCTGGAGTGGGAGTCAGCAACCATTTCAGGGTATCATTAGGTTGTCCAAGAGAAAGCAGCCCTCTCCAGAGAAATTCAGGCATCCAGTCCTGGAGCCCTCACCTGTGGGTAAGTGGCAGCCCTTCCTCCTAGATGCTCAGCTTAAGACAGGCCCACCAGAGGGACAGTGACTGCCTACAGAGAGGTAACCAAGACAGGTCCGCCCCAGGGATGAGCACAGCTAGAAATTATGAGGTGCTAGCTAGGGGGGTGTCTGGTGCAGGCTGCTCAGGAAGAGCCAAAGGAGCCCCTTCTTAGGAAGGGCTCTGCCCCTTACAGAGGGTCCCAGGCACCCTCCCTAATAGCACAGGGATTCTGAGTGGCCCAGAGTGAGACTGAGGAAGCTTTGGTCCCTGTGACCCACAGTGTGTGTGCATGGGGGACAGTGCCGTGAAAACCCAGACAGACACACATGCTACAGGCATCCCCCATGCCTACAATAGCCTGTATACATCACACCTCATATGCCCTCCACACCTGCACACACATCCCACCACATAAACCCACCTCTCATGTACACCTCACAGTGGACCCCGTGATAAAGGAGCCAGGCTAAAACCTCAGGTTCTTGGCCTGGACATATTAGCTTGGTACACCTTCTGGGCCACTTGCACTCAGGAAACCTAATACCTCCTTCCTGCAAACCTGGGGCAGGCACACTGACTCTTATTCTAGGGTTTGGTCTGGGGTGGGGGCAGAACACAGCCAACCTGCAGAGGTTCAGGGAGGGCTTCCCCTCAGTCCCGAGTCACTCACCCACTATGTGCTCTGAAGCCGCACAGGGCATTGAGTCACAGAGGTAATTTCCTAGCTGCTCCAAGAACCCCAGATACTCAGCAGCCAAAACTGGCTAAGCTTGACTCTGATGGGATATGACAGAAAGCACTCTCACATCCAAAAGGCATCACATTTTTGTGAACAAAGACTCCAAAAAAAATTGAATTAGAAGCCACCACTTTTGTGCTCCAAAGAGGGCCTGGGATGAGAACAGGCCAGCCTCCAGCTGCCAGTGGGCCCCTGGGTGTCTACAGCACTGACAGCTAGACAGTTTACACAGGAAGTGGAGGATCCTGCAGACAGGGGCGTTGTTTCCCTAGGTGACTTTGGGTTGCAGGATCTGCCAGATAGATTTTCAAAAGCCATCAGATACAGACTCAGACGGAAGCTGAAGAGCTGAAGGTCAGATGTTCAGTCCAGTGGGTTTTGATTGCAAAGGCCAGGTAATCCCATCAGCCTCACTCTTGGTGTGCTGTTGATCATGAGAGGTTCTGGAAGCACTCACACTTGTCAGATCTGGCCACCCCCCAAGTTGAGCCTGAACAACTAGCCCCTTTGTCCCAGCCCCATTATAACTGTGCCTTCTTTCTCAAAGACTCAGGACAGGTGGACTTGGAGAAGGTCACCCCAGAGCAGAGGAAGGGAAAGCAATGGCCTCAACAGGACACCAAGGCTGCAGAAGACAAGGATCCATCTCAGTTGTGGGTCCAGATTCCCCCTTGGGACGGAGGCTGCCGGGTGGCCTGCTGAGTGCACACAAGGAGCCGTTTCCAGCAGGGAGACCACTCCCACAGACCCACTTGCACCCTCAAGGTCACCCAAGGCCGGTTATCTTCACTAGGCAATGCGTTGGCAAGGCAAATCAGGGGCAGATGAAAGCAAAACTTTTTAATAGCCTCCCTGGAACCCAGCTGTGGCCAAGGCATATTATTCCTGTATCAGTGAAGAGTACAAGGCATATTATTCCTGTATCAGTGAAGAGTACACTTCAGAAAAGCCAACTGCTCACAGCTGGCCCCTGACCAATCAGGTCCTGGGATTTCAACCCTCAAGTCAAGCACCACTTGGCTCCCCAGATGGTGGGTGTGGGCAGACATTCACTCAGGTTTAGCTACTGGACGGTGGAGTTGTGAGGCAGCCCCTCCTTCCACAGCCCCACAGAATGTCCACTCTCAACCCATAGGCAGCCACTCTGGTTTCTTGCCAAAACCAGCTCTTCATAAAAGAAAATAGAAGTGATGATTAACTTAAAACTCCTCTATCTCTCCAGACAGAAAAGTGCAGGGGAGATGCTACTGATACCCTAATCAAACCCTCCCTGAGGCTGTGTTCCTCCACCACTGTCCACTCACAGTTGCTCACAGCAAGAGGCATCTGCTGTGAGTCCTGAGCCAGCTGAGCAAAGAGACATCTCAACAAGTTCTGAGCCAGAAGGCTGAGCCCCAGGGAGGTGCTCAGGGAGGCTAGGTCAAAATTGTAGGTGCTATGCATGGCCAAAAGCTACTGGGGACAGGGCCCCAATGACTGTATTCCCAAGACACACCACTCATAGCAAGCGTTGAAGCCACAACTCAGCTCATGGGACCTCACCCAGGTGGAGAAAGGATTCTGTTACAGAAACCAAGCTCAAATTCTTTATCAAGGTTGTTCCAGTTACGAGGGCTACCTGGATACTCAGTGGAGGGAAAATCATTTCTCAAGGTCACAGATTCTCAAGATCAGGAACAGAGTCCAGAGAGTGGCACTAAGCTCTGTTCCATGCCATCTAGGGTCTGAGTAGAAAGACCTATAGGCTGGCCTTGAACCCACTGGGAGGCTCACTATAGCTCAGGCCGGTGCTGGCTACCAGTCTGGGCTTCCTCACGGTGGAGCAGCCAGCTCCAAGGTGATTCATCCCCAGGGGAACCGGGTGGAAGCCACGGTATCCCTCATGGTCTGGCTTCAGAGGTCACACAGCAAGCAAGAAGGAAACCAATTCCACTATATATATTTGGTATATGGTCTTGCTACACAGCTCAGACACATAGTGATCCTCCTATCTCAGCCTCCCCAGTGCTGGGATTATAGCGTGCACCACCATGTTGGGTTTCAGGGCCAGCACAACATGTACTACCGGGGACTAAACCTGGGTCTTTGAGCTTGCCAAGCAGGCACTTAGACCGCTGAGCTATCTCCCCACACCACAAATTCCACTTTTTGACAGCCACTATCCAAAATCATTGCTGCAGCCATTTCCGAACTTTGGGATCTGTCTGTCCCCTGGCATCATCACCACCTCATGGCAGTGTCATACATGTCACTATCCCACAGTGACCACAACTGTAACAACAAACTCAGTGGAGCCTCACCAGCACCATCACCATTGTTTCACAGGAGGGAATTAGAGTGGCCCAGTGACTGGGCCACTCATGAGGCCCATAACCTCCTCGCAGAGGCCACACTGAACCACTGGTAAACCCAGCTTCCAATCATAGCTCCAGTAAGACCAGGCCCCACTCTTGCCACACCACCATGCTGAGAGAATGATTCCCCTTTATAACATGGCTTCCATGGATGGAATAAAGGTGGATAATAAAGGACACCAGAAGGGAAGTCAGTACCAGGTGAGGCCTCTCAGTCACAGCCCAGCTGTTATGGTTTATGTCTAGTTGTCCCCTCAAAAGCCTCTGCAGTCACTGAGACAGGCTTCTAGAGTTTGTGATTAATTCATGGTCCAATGCTGGGATTATGGGTATGAGTCCTGCACCTGCCCTAGAACAGAAAGCCAGAATACAATATAAGAGAGATGCTAGCTGCCTCAGCCACTGCTCCTCCCTTTGCTCTTTGCTGTTTTCAGCTGCCATAACTGCTGCCCTCTATCATATGTTACTCTGCCTAGAGCCAGCCGATTATGGACTGAAACCTCCACTAACTGTGAGCTAAATAAACCTTTGCTTCCTTAATTTTGGGTGCCGGGTATTTTGTCTCAGCAATGAGAAAAAGGTAACTGAGACATCAACTATTTCCTCCAAAGCCCAGCTAGATGGGTCATGTCCACTTGTCATTCTCTCTCCTGAGGGCCACACCTGGGAAACACCCCCCCCCCCCCCAAGGGAAACACAGCCTGCTTCTCTTCTGCTCCCAATTCTGCCAAAATGGAGTATTCCTAGCAAAGCTGAAGGCCCAGGGTCAAGCCAGGATTCTGCCAAGTTGCCTTCGAGCAGAACTGATGTCCACCTGTGAGCTCTGACTCCATACCCCAAGAGCCCCAACAATAAATCAAGGCCAACAATAAATGTTGTGGCCTTGTGCTGAAGGGGCCTGAAGCATAGGGCAGGAAAGGCTGGCAGGTGAAGCACAGGAAGTCTGGGCAAGCTCCACAGGGCTCTGGCCCTCTGAAAAGAGACCGGAGTCCCCGCAACAGCCAAATGCCTTGTCATTCAAACCAGCTACAGACTCAGCGCCCACCTGGTAATGAGCCTTCTGGGGCTCCAGGCAGCGAAGGCTGCAATTTACACATTAGCTCAGAATAATCACTCTCCAGGCAGAGATGACAGGCTGGAAGATGGGGAACATTTAGCAGGATCCTCTGATCACCTCAAACGTCCCTGGTTAAGTACAGCTGCTGTCTCAGTGCCTGTGAGTGGGCAGGGATAGCCCCTGGCTCCCAGAAGGGCACAGGCTGGTGGGATGGGGGAGGGGACAGAAGGATGGGGGCTATGGAGGCAGCTTCTCCCAAGGGGCCAGGCCCAGCCTCTGGACCCATACCTGTCATAAAACGCAGTCCAAAGCTTCCACACTATCTCACATACAGGATCACCTGTGTCACAGACATGATTGAATGCCCTGCACACGAGTGGCAGAGCTCCAAGAGAGGTGCCCAGACTGCTCTCCCTGACCCAGCCAAATCTACCACAAGACACATGTGGGTCCACTCCACACGAGGCCAAAAGGAAGTGACCAGTCCCCGGACTCAAGCATTTCAACTGAACTGGAAACTTTAATATCAAGATCTGCAAACTGTGCTTCCAATCTGTGCTCCTTCCCAACCGAGGCTCTGGCGGAGGCCCGACCACTAGCCTTCCCTTCTGCCTCTGCCTCCAGCCACCCACCCACAGCCCAGGCCCTCCACTCCCGCCCCCATCCTGCCACCCAACGGGCCAGTGATCAGCAGCCGCAGTAATGACGCAGGCACCACTTCTTACTTTCCCATCCAGGTGGCGTAGCTGGCAGGAAGCCTGGGCATAAACAGGGTCGACTTGCCGGTATCAACATCAATGGTGCCATAGCAGCCCGACTCAAGGACACCGAATGCCCAGTGGAAGAAGGACTCCTGTGGGGGAACGAGGAGACTCGTCACCAGTGAGCAACACGAGGCTCAAGGGGAGGTGAGCAGCAATCTGAGTGCTTCCTTTCCAAGGAAGGGCTTAGACACTCTTCCTCCCAGAAACAACCCTGGCTCCCACACAGTCCTTCCAGCTCCAGCTACGGGCTGCCCATCATGTCCTGTCAGCGTGGCAGGGGTGGCCTGGTGGCTAATCTGACCCTGCTTGCAGGCCTCTCAGATGATCTACATGTGTGCACCAGTCCTCCCACAACCACAGTCCCCAGGCCCAGGCCTGGACTCCCCAGAACACAGCTCCACAAAGCCCCACAGCTCTAGTTCAATTTCTATATCAAACTGTAGGACTGTTTACTCCCCCTCCTACCACCAGGAGAGCTGAGAATGTCACTGAGCTAAACATATCACCTGGATGTGAAGTGGAAGAGCTCTGCTGGGATGAGCCCAGCATGCATCAGGAGCGGAATCTGGAAAACTGGCTGCTTTTATTGGTTGTTGTGCTGAGGACTGAACCAAACTGGGGATTCGTATAGGACCTTTGTACTGAGCTACATGCATAGCCATTCTTTCATTTTTTATTTTGAGACAGGGTCCCACTAAGTTGCTCAGGTTGGGCTTAAACGTCTCCTCCTGCCTTGGCCTCCCAGAGTGCTGGGTTGTAACAGGCTTGCAGTACCAAGCCCAGCTACGAAATTGCTTTCTATCAAGAAAACATACGCCTTCAGAAGTGGCAGGACTAGTCTGAGAAAGCCTTAGGCTTCCATACCACTGGCAGCCAGTGATTGCAGACACAAAGCTACAAGGACAAAGGGGTGGAGGGAGGGGGTCCTTCAGGCTGGAACCTTCCATACAAAACCCTTTGCAACTGCCCTAGGCAGCAGACCTCATCTGTGCCCTCCCTACTGTGGCGGCCAGGATCCAGCTAGAGACCAGGTCTCACCGACTCCTCTCCTTCCCACTCTCCTGTCTCACTGCTGACAAAGACTCTGAACAATCACATTCCCTAGACGCCAACTGCCCCCAGGGAGCTTCTGAAGTTCACACAGAGATCAGACCACAGCTCTGAGCATAGCAGTAGGAAGAAAAATCACTGGCCACAGAGGCAGAAAATGGGATTCTAACCCCAGCTCCACCTCTCAGAAGCTGGTTTCCTTCTGGGCCTCAGTTTCCACACCTGTGAAGTGGGCAAGCATCCTTGTTTCTGGGGATTGAACATTGCCACTAATTCTCAGCCAAGAATCTCAAGAAGCCCATGAACAACTTCCCAAGGGAGGAAGCTGAGCCAAAAGAAGACTACAAGAATCAGCACTGGTCAAGCCAGGATGGAGGGCCTCTGACTCCTGCTCAAATAATCAACCCAGGCCCATGCCTCCTCCGGGTCCTCTCGCTGCAGTCTGGCTCCAGGAGCTCAGCCCTACCTCTGCTGTTCCCCAGCAGCTGTACCACCACTCCTGCGTACACCACCCTTCCAGCTGTCTGCATTTATCCTGGCCTTTAGAGTCCATGCTGAACGCTGCCTCCCCCATGAAGCTTTGCTGGCCTAGTCCCCAGAAACATCATCTTTCTGTACCTCAACCTACGAGAGCCGTGCTTGGCAGATGACCGCTCTGCCCCTAGCTACTGCCGAGAGCTCACTGACCTCACTGAGTATGAGCTCCCTGCCCACTTCCCTCCGTGGGACCCCTCTAGGATCCTTGAGGGACATCCACTGCACAGTACCTCCTAGGCTGGTGCTAGAGACAGACAGGCCCACAGAAGGCCAGGAACAGCTCACCTGGCGGAAGATGATCGAGGTGTCAGTACAGTAGCGCTGCGTCTCCTCACCGCCCTGCAGTACCACCACTGAACCAGTTTGCACAGCCGTGTTCTTTCGCAGACGTTCACACAGGCGTTGCCTGTTCAGTGCGAAGAGGGCCAGTGGCACCTGCAAAGTCTCATTCCCCAGGGAAAAGGAAGGACTGCAAAGACAAGAGTGCATTCTCTCATGTAGGTCTTTTCGCACCTCCAGTGTATCCACCACCCATGGTCTGGGCCCCGTGGAGGACTCCCACCCGCACATGTCAAGCTGGCCAGAGATTCACCAGAGGCAGCCCCTCACTAGGCTGCAGGACAACTACAGTGGCCTGTCATCCACATCCTGCCCTGCTGTGTCCCTGAGCACGAGGTCCACCATCAGCTCCTCAGCTGGAACACAGGGGAAGCCCATGGGGGAAGCCTACAGTGGCTAGAGCTGCCACTCAACTGTCATCCTCCGGGAGCTCACACAGAGCTTCCCAGGAGGCCGGGCTGACCAGAAATACAGTACCTGACCCAGACAGCACTGGCTCCCCTGAGAAAGCACCCTGTATTCTGTTCCCTTCCCTACAAGTCACTAACCTCACAGCCTGAATTATTGCCATCCTCACAGTATCACCCCTACACACCACACATACACAGTGACTCTATGCTGCCATCTGTCATGGGCTCCAGTCCTCACTCAGCCTCACTCTGCCCGTAAGACTGGGAGCTGCTCTGTGCTGAACCCGGCCCAACACCAGCTCCTCCATCCTTAGTCTCCTTCCCTTCTGGAGCCCAGGCCTGGTACTGAGACCTCTCTGCCCCCTCCTCAGGATTCCTCCTTCAGCATAGCTGAGCCCCACCCAAGGCAGATACCCTGGCTCCCTGACAATACCTCCCAGACCTGTCACCTCAGACTCAGCAGGCATAACACAGACTCAAGCCTACTTCTTTATGCCACCAGAAAGGCTCCTAGTCATGATGGCTGCTCTATCCATCTGTGTGTTTTGTTTGTTATCTATCTCCCCCTTACTCTTGCTATCATTAGCAAGGCCATCAGCCCTAGCTGCCCCCCAAATCTGACCCATCCCACCTCTCACCTGGACAGTTTCAAGGAACTGTCAGGTATTCTCTGGGTCTCAAGCTCCCTGCTCTCACTGGCTTCCTCCTGTACCTACTCCTCAGCCCACACATGATGAGGGGCCAGGACTCCTGTGTTCCTTGGTTTCCTCCACTGCAGCCTGGGTATTCTCCACTTTCCCTGGACACCAAGAGAGTTCAGGCCTTTGCTATGGTCACTAGAGGACATGTTTTTCTCGAAGGTGTCCGCACACCGCTCACCTGGCTCATACTCCACACACATCTCTGCAAACGCACCTCCTTCCTCCTAGAGCAGCTCTTTGTGGGCACCCTGCTCACCTCACATCTTAGCCCACTCCTCTCCTCAGTTCTCTCTAGAGTACTCATCATTGTTTAACTTAGTTACTATTTGGTTGCTGCTTCTTCAGAGAAAATATAAGCTCCACAAAGACAAGAAAATAACAGGTTCAGATAAGTACTGAAGGACTGACCCAAGGGAAGATGGAATAGTGTTCCCTGAAAGCCATCTGGAAGGGGAAGGGTGAGTCAGGAGCTGGCCAGGGGACAGAGCATGCAGCCCCAGGAGGGCAGGGGCAGCCCAGTGCTGGTACGGAGAAGCTCTGCCTGGGGACTGCAGTAACACCTTCCCTCACAGTACCACAGGCATGAAGAGGTCTTGAGCCACCTCATCTGGGACCCTCAGAGGACCTGGCTCTCACAGCAGTGACACAGCAGCACATCTTGGTCCCACACAGCTTTTCCCCCAGCAACCCTCTAAGGATGGTCTTCCCTGGCTTTCTTCTTCAAACTTGCAATTCTCTCCTCCTCCTTTGTGCAGTCCCTCTGCACTGGACCACATCTCCACCTAGGCCACCCTGGGCCACAGGGCAGCCCTCCCTGAGATCTTGGGCAGCTAGTTTCTCACCTTCTTCCCATGTTCCCAGAACTCACCCCCGGTTCTACTTCGTCACTCTTGCATGAACTCCTGGATTCAGGCCAGGTCCCTTACGATGTGATATGTGCATCTCTAACCTAAGTGTAGCTTTTTCTTAGTGCTGCTGTGGTCTCCACCCACCCAACTGGGTCTGCTTTGGTCACTGCTGCATCCTGTGCCCAGCACCCTGTTTGGCACACAGCAAGCTCTCAGTAATCATCTGCTGAATAAACAACTATCACAGTCAACATAAGGGCCCAGCTCCCAGCTGTGCAGATCAGAAGGTGCCGCATCAGCTCCAAGAGTAGGAAGTAGACCCTCCAGCCCCTGCTGGCCAGGAAGGGTGGAGGGGTCGGGAAAACCTCACTCAGGACAGGGGCTAGAGTCTCGCTTCCCTTTCCTGGGCACGTGCCCTTCCTTCTTCCTAGGAGGGTGAGCAGCTTGTTGGGTGGGCCCAAGCCACAGAGCTGCTTATGTGCCATGCTCACCACAAGGATGAAAGGGCAGCAAGAACCTAGTGACAGCCGTGACTGCCCCCAGCCTGGGCCTGAGAGCAGGAACAGAAAGTACTACCATCAGCAGCCATGTCCAGGGGTCTTTTCAGGCCTCCCTAACCCTTTCCCCTTACATAGTAAAGCTTATGGGAGGGGTACAGGGGGAGAAAATGGTCCTTGTGGATTCCCTATCCACAAAAAGGCAATGACACTGGGGCCCCAAGCAAACACACCCAAGAACAGCACTGGCTAAAATTTCCAATCTGGATCATCTCATCTCCCCTCACTCCCCTATGACCAGCCTCTCACCTTAAGTACAACAAGTGCTGCCTCTACCTGGCCTGTAGCCACATACCTGGAAGGTTCTAGAAGGGCGAGGCCTCTTCTTGTCCAGAGCACAGTGAGAGGCCTAAATCCCTTTGAGCATTCAGAAGGGGCCTTCTGGCCACTATATAAAATGGATATGAACACCTGTGCATTGGAGTAGCTGAGGGGTCCTTGAACACTGAGGAGTGACAGCATTTACACCTCATGCAAGACTCAGCTGGGTGCTGAGCCTAAGAAGGACAGCTCAACAGGTAAAACAATGTCATGCAATCATTTGTTACAGGACACCCCAAATCAAGGCCTATAGAGACATGGCCTTTGATTGCTCACAGCATAAACCAAGCTCCTGAAGGCAGTAATGTCCAGAACCAAGGCAGGTGATTGCTATCTACAAATTCAGCACAAGTAGCACCAATAAAATACAGTATCTCCAACTGGTTTTTGCTGGAGCTTTTGTTACCTGGGTACCAGAATTTAAAAGGTATAGTGGACTCTTGACTTACAAACTCAGTTCATTCACATGCGCTGTTTGTAACTTATAAGTTAGTTGTAAGTCAAGACTATTGTTCTCCTAAGAAATCATGGAAGGGCAGGCCAAATAACTCAGTGGATTAAAGCAACTGAAAGTAGGTTCGGGGGTGTGGAGTTTGATCCCCAGGCCTGCCGGGCTGGCCTTGTCCCCAGGGCGCGCTGAGGCTGCAATTGAGACTGGGCATGATGGCACACGCCTGTAATCCCAGCTCTAGAGAGGCTGTAAACAGGCAGATCACTACAAGCCCAATCTAGTAGTGAGACCCTGAACAACCTATAGACCCTTCCCTAAAAAGAAAAAAGGAGAGAAAGAAAGAAAGAGAAAAGAAGGAAAGAAATCATGGAAATATCCATAATGTGACCCAAAGCTAACTTTACAATTTTCACAATAAAAAGGGTTGTATAATGTGTGTAATGTACCAGAAATACTAATAATTTTCCTAGTGCACTAACCAAAAAGTTACCAGAAAAAAGTTTCATACTGTACCTCTCATTCAAACTGACATCTTTAGCTTGCAGGAAGGGAGGACAAAATAGAAGGTGGTTACTGTTTAAAAGGAGAGCACTCTTCCACAAGAACATGAGGAATCTGGTTCTCTTTCTCTCCTTTGGAGAGTCTGCAGCCCACTAAGACTGCCACTGGCTCACTAGGTCTCAACCTTTTCAGAACTAAAAACTGGTCTAAGGTTATCTGTTAATGTCTTCTTTAACACTATTCTGTAGCATGATAAGACATGGTCATTAAGCTTAATAATGATTGGCTTTTTCTCTGTCTGGGTACAAACGTTTGTGGCTCTCACCATTTCTCTCAGATTTCCTTTATTTTAGAAGAACTTCGCTTCAAGAATTTCCCCTTCAGAAAGCTCCTCAGCTGCCATTCCCTGTTGCTCAGTCAGAAGTTGCTAAAGTTCCTCTGGAAACAATTCCTCACCATCACCACTGTCTACCTGTAAGGCTATGGACTCTGCTATAGTAATAATGTCATCAAGCACAGGGTCAACTGAAGGCTCAGGCTCCTCTACAGTCTTCAAAGTCTCTCTCTAATTTGAGGCCACACTTTCTTCCACACAGATCTCAGTGTCCTTAGAGAGACACTGGCAAAGGATTTCTCACTCCACCCCATGCAGTAAAGGATGCTGTAATATTCCTTTCAGAACTCTGGAAGTACTGCAGGAGTAGTTTGCAGGTATATGGTTTCCTAAAGTTAGCTACGGTCTGCTGGTCTATAGGCTGCGGTAGAGGAGTTGTATTAGGTGGAAAGAACTCAACTGAGAGCCATGGGAATCCATCAACCAATTCTTCCAAATCTCATAGGTGAGCAGGAGGACTGTCCATGATCAGGAGAGCCTTGGGTGATAAAGCTCTGTCCTCTAGATATTTCTTAACAATAGGCTAAAAAGCCTCCCTGATCCATTCAAGAAGAAGTACTCCTGTTACTTGGGCTTTTGCATTAGATCTCCACATGACCTAGCCTATTCTTTATGACTTTATATTTTCTGAATACTGTAGAGGTCTCAGAGTGATAAACCCAGGCTTTAATTTGAGGTCACCACTCACACTGGTTTATACCCATAAGGTTAGCCTGTCTGACCTTCATAGGTTTGTGGCCTGGCATTTTCTTCTCCTCTTAGCTAATGTGTGTTCTACTAGGCATTTTCTTCCAGAAAAGGCCAGTTTCCTCACAGTTGAAAACTTAGTGAGAGCAAAAGCTATTTCTCTGTGTGAGTATTTCAAAGTAGTATAATTTTCAGTAGTCTTTTTAACAACACTGGCTGGTCCACCATGCCTAGTTATACTATCAACCAGGTTCTCACTTTAAAATTGTGAAACCACCCTTTACTGGCATGACATGTTTCGCCATTATCACTCACTGATGGATCATCTTTTACGAAATCTGCACTGATAGCCCTAGCTTTTTCACTAATTACAGACTCTGAAAGGCTGTAACATGCCATGTATCTTTCATTTATCTATACTTGTCAATGATTAAGGTAAGCAACTCAGTACCAGCCATGTGTGAACATACCACCTACAGAAATCACAGGTACTGTCATTTCATAGTACTGCTGTCACAATATCTCAAGCTATCATCTTTGTTCATCACTATTTCAAAATTAGTTTGTTGAACGTCCTACTAGCTCTTATTATTTAAAGTGTTAGTAAAGAAACATGTATCACCATAAGTTTATTTAATAGTATAATAGCTGTATTTACATATAACTGGTTTTTCTTATAGTCCTTTGTTAGTTATTTCAGTGTTTAACATTTTATTTATTTATTTATTTATTTATTTTATGGCTCGCTCAGCCTGCCCTGGTGGTGGGGTTGGCACGGCATGTGGTGCCGGGGATCAAACCGCAGTCCCTGCAGTTGCCTGAGCTTTCCTAAGCAGGTGCTTTAGACCACTGAACCATCTCGCTGGCCCCTATTTCAGTGTTTAAAAGCATTATAATACTAGCACTCTGAGAGGCTAAGGCAAAAGGATCACGAGTTAGAGCCCACACTGGGCAACTTAGCAACTTAGTAAAAGCCTCTAGGAAAAAATGATTGGAAAAAGGGCTAGGAATGTAGCTCAGTGCAAAGGCCTGGGTTCAATCCCTAGTACTGCCAATAGCAATAAAAATGATGATGATGATAAGCCAAAAAGGATGCTGCTATGTTTTGGATATGGTTTGGCCCTAAAGGATCTCAAGTTGGAGACTTGGTCCACAGTGAGACACCATCTGCCACATTATAAAGCATCATGAGGCCCTCAGTTGATGTGGTCAGCTGATCAAGCTTCTAAAACTGTGACAAAAATAAACCTCTTTTCTTTATGAAGCTCCCATTCTCAAATATTTTGTTACAGCAACACAAAATGTACTAAGACAACTACATAGTTTTCACACATGCTCAAGAGTTCCACAGCATAGATGAGAACAAGATCCCTGTGCTAGAATGTAAGGCCATTTCTGGATAGGGACACACTGCTAAACACCCAGTAATAAAGGCTGTTTTCCCACTCTCACCCTACACACAGGGCCAGGTACTGAGTAGATATAGCTATCTGATCATCCAGGGCCAGGCAGGTCACCTTGGCCAGAGAGGGTCTGAAGGCAGGTGGTCAGCATTCTCCACCCCACCTCCCTCTCTCTCTGAGGAAGACTGAGGAGCAAATACACACTGGGACCAAGAGTGGGTTGGACAGAGTCAAGATTAGGCCCAGGGAAATCAGCCTGGCTCCCACACATTCACCCACTCCTACAACCCCTATATCCCCCAAGAGTCAGCATGAGGCCTTTGCTCAGGAGCACAAGGTTGACATCAGGAAAGGATGGGCTTCTGGCCAAGAACCTCCACTCCTTCAGATACTTTCTCTCCAGAAGAATGCTGACTCTGGCCTGGCCTACAGCCCAAGAAGTCTACACCCAGAGCAGCTCATCTGCTTCTTGCTAGGTTGGTTGGCAAACAGCTCCCTGGGAAGCACTTGGGTAAAAAATTAGAACGACTTTTTCCTATTCCTCCTTGAAATCCTGTCCCCCTTCCCACCTGTATCTTATTTCCTGTCACTGAGGGTTACCTAGGAAAGCAGGACAGGATGTCAGATTTACAAGTGCCTCTTATATTTGTATGGCACCATTTCACCAAGCACCAATAACACAGGGCCTCTCCTGTCCTATAATCTGGTAGGACCCTGTAAACAACCAAATCCACCTTCCTGGAGCCTGAGGCCAGGACTAGATAGTTCATTATACATTATACACTGATCTCCTCTGTGAGCGCTGCTGCTCCAGGCCAGCCTTTGCTGGAAACACACTCACATCTCTTTCCAATAAGGAAGCCACTGGACTGGCTTATGCTCAGGCTCCAAGTCTCTGAGGGAAGCCCTGTATCAACCTGGGATGATTTCAGCTCTGGAAACACCCTACCCCTGTCAGGTCTCCCTGATAATATGACAGGCTCTCTACAATTTCCATCTCACTGTTTCATCCTCACAATGTCTTGTGTGCTGCTCCAGAGAACCAGCTCTGCTAAAAGCCTTCAGCCCAGCTCCAAATCACCAGCTTAGTCTAACCAGCCTGGAGTCCTGAACCAAGCACAGGCCCCCAAATCCTGTGACTATGTGACTAGTTCAGATAGATAACAGACCAACAGACATACCAATCTCATAATCTATTTCTTGTTCTTCTCCTTAAGACATAGCTATAGGCTGGGCTCATAACTCTGACCCCAAGATCTTTGCCATCCAATTGAAACTTTGTACAGTTCTCTACCTAATCTGTGTCCCATTGCTTAAGGCCTAGCCCAAAGACCAGCCAGGGAATGAGGTCTTCCCACATTTCACCATGACCTTAGAGCCTATATCCCCCCTTCGCACACACTAAGATCAGAGACAGACAGACGTATGACAGGGACTCATGTGTCCCTCTAACCCTGTGTGTGGCCTGTGGACAATCTATGGGTAGGCCTGATACTGTTTTTGGAGGTGTCAAATAAATGTTTGATTTGCACATTTGAAGCTCTCCCAACCTTCAGATCAACTGAGAACCTACGATGCTGCATTTTGCCACACTGCCCCAAAAGATGCATTCAGATCACCAGTTTTTCCATTCTGATTCAGTTCCAACTTGATACTGGGGTGCTACTCTCTCTATTCCTACCTTTCCTGGTGCCCTGCAGACCACACCAATGCTCCCTCCCACTAAACTCGATCTAAGGGAGCAAGCTCTTTCAAAAGCAGATCCAAGCAGATTAACAATCTTCTACCCCTTCAGGACAAAGTCTGAGAGGCCACCTGGGACACCACACCCTCTAGGCCAAGGATGCACCACTCTCTTTCATATCTCCAGGACAGTCTGAATTCTCAATCTTTATCTCTTAACCTTTGCTCTGCTCAGATGTTCCCTCATCTGGGACATTCTCCCCAACATGTGGATGAGCCCATGGGTCCACAGTCCTTCCTCCCACAAGGACCATCCACTCTTTTCACTCAGTAGTACAGTATTATGGAGCACCTAGTGTTGCAGGGCACTGCACTTGTAAGGCTCTGCCCTTTCCTTCTAAATGGGGGAGAAGACAACAAGTACAAATGAGTAAACTCCAGTTTACCAGCTAGCAAAAGCTACAGAAAGTGCGATAGGTAGTTAGGGAAGGCTTCTCTGAGGAGCTAACATCTGAGTCCTGAAGGAACTTAAGAAGTGTCCCTCTGGAAAAGAGGGATTTCACGCCCACCTCAAACACTGCTCCCTCTGGGGAAACACCTGGGGCTCCGGCGCCCCGCGTGGCCACCTTCCAGTTGAAGGGGCGTGGCAGTGATCACGCTGGTCCACCTGAGCTCCTGCCTCAGACACTGGGGCCGCACAAGCCCTCGGGTGAGGCCTGGGCGCCTGGAAGGGCCAGTGGGCGGAGGGGAGGCTTGTGAGCCAGCGCTGGCTCCGGCTCGAGCGCGCACCTCGCCGGCCGGCGCTCAGGAAGCAGCGCGCTGCCCTCGACCTCACAGTGAATCCAACCAGGGCCGGGGGCTTCAGACCCACTGTTCAGCCAGAAACACTGAGGCTCCCTCTCCGCACAGGCTGACAGGAGCGAGAGAGAAGAGCAGCACTCACCGCGCGGAGGACGCCATGTTCACCCAGCAAACAGTCACGTGAAGTGCAGCGTCAGCTGAAGCCCGGCCAGAGCCCACTACAGGGGGCGGGGCCCGAGGGCGTGTTCGGGGCGGGGCCAGGCGCCTCTGCCACGCCCCCTCCAGCTCCAGCAAGCCCAACGTAGAGGGCTTTGAGGACCCTTGCTGGAAAGCCCCCAGGAGCAGGTGAGCGGTGAGGCGAGGAGGGATCAGTGTCCCATGCCTTTTCGAGATGGGTGGCAGTGTCCTAAAGCAGTGGACACCCTGATTCTGGGTCAGCTCCTGACTCAGCATCCCAGCCCATCCGCAGGAAGAGCACACCAATACAGAAACCATGGGGGAGAAGAGATAGACTGACCCAGGCCAGGGCTAGAGCGAAGGCTGGGGCTGTTGGAGGAGCCCAGTGAGGACTTGAGCATCCAGGACAGGGTGGTGGGGAAAGGGATGCAGCCCCACAGGTAAGCACGGGCCTGTCTGGAATTGGGTTGGGCAAGATCTTTTCCAATGCCCTTCAGGTACAGAATGTAGAACCTAGAGAGGAGGCCAGAGAGAGGCAGCTCACTTCATTGCCCGGGTGTGCCCTGATGTTGGTTCAGGGCCCTCCAGAGAATTGGGAATCAGAAAAATAAATGATGAGGAAAACTGAGATCCAGAGAAGTAAGTGGCATGCCATATCTCACACTGGTCCGTGTATCCTTGAGATCTTGGACTTCCTCATTTTAGCAGTTCCACTAATAAGAACCAAAGAGACAACTCCCTAATAAGAACACTTTTAAAAATAACGAAGGGTGCACAGAAAGCTATTAATGCCACTTTATAGAAGGAAAACCTACCCCCAGATAATCACAGCCTTCTCTAGCACCACTTCTTTTGGTATAAAATGTGTGAGAATTAAGCAACTGCCAGTTCTGAGTGCTCATTAATATGAAAAAAAGTAATTACCTCAAATATTTACAAAATAATATGGGCAGAGCACCCACTCCCTGAATGGAACACCCTTGTCTGTGGACAGAAATAGGGAGGCCCTCCTGAATTCCCAGGCCCATCTGGATAATAGGCCTCCTAGGAAATGCCTGCTCTGGTGGTAGCTCTATCAGCCTGGTGCCCCTCACCCCAGCCCTCCCTTATACTTCCGAGGCTCTGACAGGCCTGCTCCTCCACTCCCTCATACCCTCCCCATCACAGGCTTGGGCAAGGCTTCTCCACCGCTCCTCTCTACTAGACATCCTCTCACCCTCCCAGTCCCACTCCCAAACCTCAGGACTCCCCACTGGAGGCTGCAGCAGGACTTTCCCCTCCCCTCCAGCTGCCTGTCAGAAGCTCTGGCAGGGTATCTGGGAAAAGCCGCTGAGGTTGTGGGAGAAGATTACATAGTTACTCATGCAGGGCAGACCCAGGACGCTGCTGAGAGCCAGGAGGCAATTGGGAAAAGATTGATTTTAGAGAGTCGGAGTGGGAGTGTGTAAATCAGCAGAGGGAGAGGGCCAGGCAGCACGTTCATGCCTCACACGGCAGAGTATCATCTTTGCCTCAGAGGTCACAGGTCCTATGTGAAACAGTCTATCCTTGTGATGGCTGAGAGGTGGCAAGAAGTGTCTGTGCTTCTGAGCATCATTACTCCATCCTAGAACAACTCCTCCTTTGTCCTTGTGATGCTATCCAGCTACCCTGCTCTTCCCTTCTCTTGTAGCTCCAGGATACTGCTGATGTCTGGCTGTCTGGAGATGGCAGGACAGCTGGACTTTGACTCATGAGCAACCCTTGGTCCATCAACGGGTATCTTCTTGGAGTCAGGATGTGGGGGGCTCCTCCTCTTGTGCTATATGTTCAAGATGCTGGTCCCTGGAAAGTCTGTGGGCCCACACTGGAGGTGGCCTGGATGCTGCCTCTGCCCATGATGCTATGCTATGATTAAAGTGTCATGAGGGATCGGAACCCAGAGCCTGCCCTTAGGATCATCAACCTGTGGGCAAATGAAAAAGGAGAATGGTCCCCAAGGAGCCCACCATGGGGGCATGGAGTGGAAGAGCAGGCTTCGTGCTCTTTCAGTGGTAAGGAGTGACAGGTGTGCAGCTGAAAAACCACAGGACTCAAGCCCATCTCTTGGACAGGAGCCCAGTAGGCTGCAGAGGGAAACTAGAAAGAGCCAGCAAGAGACTTTGTATCAAGGCTCAGGATATAGCTCAATGGTAGAGCATATGCTTAACATTGCAGGAGTCCTGGGTTCAATTCCCAGCACCCAGGGAAAAAGGGAGATCTCTACCAGTGTCCAGGGCCCTGGCCTCAAATGGTAAAACCCCCACAGCAGATGACATTTGAATTTTTGTGGTTATTTGTTTATCTTTACTGCGGTTTGAAAACTGGACAGAGAAATCCAGTGCCAAATAGACTGAAAAAAAGGATGGGGGTATGATGTATGCTAGTTGGCAGGAGTACATATCCAACCCAATCTCTTCCTAGATGGGGAACAAAGGGTATGACAGGCATGACATGCCCAGGTGGCTGTCTTTCCATCACAGATTGGCAGTGCCCAGCCTTTGGCCTTTGCAGTATCAGCAGCTATCGCAGCCACAGCTTACCCAGTGTGGAGGCCAGCACAGTCTGCTCTGTCCTCCAGGGCCACATCCCAGCTGTCATCACCTGTCCCCAGAGTCTGCATATTATGTCCTACTGCTCCTTTCCTCCCTGCCCCCTCTGAGCCCACTTGGGTTTCTATCTTCCCACAGAAAAGAGGCTGGCAGCAGCTGAGGGGCCTTCCCTAGGAAGCCCCCGTCACCACCTCAGATGAAGTGGTCCCTGCTGTGTGCTCTGCCAGGGTCTACGAGGCAATTCAAGATGAGAAATGGAACGGTGGCTTCGCAAAGGCAAATCATTCCAGCAGCACCTTCGAAACATCGGAAGAAACAAGCTCTTTTTGTGTGTGTGAAAATGGGAAATATATTGTTTTTTACTGTTTGGAAGGCTGTTTTCTCATCCTCAAATCACAAGCTGTTTTTTTTCCAGTGAGTCTTATAAATACATCCAATTATCGACATTCAATATAGGAAATAAAGTTCTGAAATTGTTTTCCTCCGTACACATGGAGTAGGCCGGCCAGGTTGCGCAGGTGATAATTACTTTTACTTCTCAAGAGCCTCGCCAGTGTGGTGGCTGGCAGCTCCACCTTTTATTGCCTCCACCTTTATTACATTGCCCATGCTGTACTGGGCTACGCATTGACCTAACTTGATTACCCCATTCCAAGATCTTGATAAAAATGAATGAAATTCCTAATTTCAAATGTATGAATGCCAAGTCCCGGAGCAGAGGGATTTGGTTTGACAGTCTGTGTCCTGGAGAGAAACTCCATGATAAAGGACAGACTCTGTCTGTCTGTCCAGTTCTGAGTCTTAGAACACCTCTGATGGGACAGTGGGTCTCCACTGGCATCCACAACTGACCCTCTCAGGGATGCCAATCAGGGTGGCATTTTAAGAAGGATGCCTTCAGTCCTGCATAAAATCACCAAAGATTGTGTCCCTGGAAGCCACTGTCTTGTCTGGGCCACCATCAAGACTGAGTCACCTGAGTGTCCTCCCTCTCCTGCCAGAATTGCTGCTGACCTCACCTTGTCTACTCTTTCTCATTAATACTCTGTGTCCCCTCTGACCTCTTCTCCCATGGTCCTCGCATAGCTCCTCTGTGTGACTGCAGAGCTCCTGGCTCCTGGGCTGCAATCTCTTCCCATTCTGAGCATCCAGGTCATGAGAGTTTTCTGTAGCAAACAGTTCATCAGTCTGGCTATCTCTAGCAGAAGACAGCTGCATGGAAAGGGTGTCACATGGCATAGATGGAGGAGGGTGGGCTGAGGAAACAGGCGGGAGTCAGGGAGGCTGGTAGCCAAGCACATCACCAGGCCACTCCCTAGGAGATAGGGCAGCTGGTCCTGCTGCCCAGACCCTTGGACTGACAAAGCATCCTGGCTTCACCCACATGGCCAAAGACCTTGGCGAGCAGTGGAGCCAGCTGCAGAGCCCAAATCTTAGGCCCACATCCTGGCTGTCCTGTCTCTTTCAGCCCCTTACTTCTAGGGATGGAGATGGAGAGTTACATAATGTGGCATGTCACCAAGTTCCATTGTCCAAATAGGAAGTGGGTAAAGCATGGTGTGGAGGTGCACATTTATGATCACAGCACTTAGGAAGGCTAAGGCAGAAAAATCACTCATTTAAGTTCAGTCTGGGCAACTTGGAGATTCAGTGAAATCCTATCTCAAAAATATTATTTAAAAATAAAAATAAAAAGAGGATGTGAATACAGCTCAGTGTGAAAACCCTGGATTCAATCCCCAGTACTACAAACTATAAGTGGTTAAATACTGGTAGTTATACACAAAGCCCTATACAGTGAGGGATCAGTTTAGAGTCCCAGTACCCTTCCAATAAAACCTTGGAAGTTTTTTGTTTGTAGACTTATCTTGAACACTACAATCCAAAAGATCAAAATGCAGTGATTTTTATTTCACCAAAACTGAGTTTTTTATTTCATGATTTGGTACAATTTCTATTTTTAGTGTACATCAATGAGTTTTGTAGGGTTCTGTGGGGAGAGACTGTTAAGCTTTTATCTGCCTCTGCCTCTGTATTCTAGCCAAGTGAATATCTCCAAACACCCAATGCCCTGTTCAAACTTATGTGCTGAGAAAGAAATGCAAGGCTTTCAAGGGCAGCAGGCTGGGGTGGAGTCAGGGCAGGGTGACATCTCTGGCCCTCTGTGTCACTGTTTGGGATAAGGTGACTTTTGCTTCTGATACAGGACATTACGAGGGTCGGATGAGGCTTTGAATACCAAGAACTTGGAGAACAGTTTAACATTGGGGCGCTCACTGCTTTTAGATAATGTAGACACAACAGTGAGGAATGTGGGTACAAAAGATTAGATCCAGAGCCTAGGAGATAGCTCAGCGGTGCAGCGCCTGCCTGATATGCATAAGGTCCTGAGTTTAATTACTGATACCAAAAAGATAAATTGGATCCAATTCTTAGAATTATTATTTGCTGTGTGGTTTGGGGGAGATTACTCAACTTCTCTGAGCCTCCATTTCCTCACTGGTAAAAGGGAAGTGGTAGAGGATCACTGAAGGGGTTTGATAGGAGTGGTTATAGAAGACAGCTCAGAACCCAACTGGTGATGGCACCATACTTATTTCAGAGTCACATGAGAACTGGGGGCAGCAGGAAGGGACCAGCACCCTATCTTCCAGGGTGTGAGAGTGAATGAGACTCCAGCTCTGCCCACTCACCAAGCAACCAGACCAAGATAGTGAGGGCTCAGTCCCTCGAGAGGACAAACAGAGCCCGGGGGCTGCCACACCACCTTAGTGACAATGGCAGCCTGGCCCAACAGAGAGATGCACAAGAGATGCAGGAACACAAAGTGAGAGTGGGGTGGCTGCAGAGAGGGTGTTCCTGCTGCAGCTAGGACCTCTGGCCCAACCTGGGCTTCAGCACACAGAGCTCTGTGTGCAGGCATGGGTTTGCAGGCAGGAATGAGCGTCCACAAGGAGGTTTTTATGAAGGGTTGGGGACAAACTTTAGATTGCAAGATTGACCTCAAATGTATCTCTTTTCTGTGTTCACACTTTTGCATCTTGATCCTCCTAACCCTCCTGTCCAGGGGTGGAGTTTGTGTCACCCCGACTCTGGCTGTGATTTACTTTGGATAATGAGGCATCGGCAAAAGCAGAGGCCTTGGAAGATGCTCACCCACCTGGCTTACCCTCTTGCTACTCCTGGCAGCCCTGCCACTGCTACCATGGGAGAGTGCCCTAGCTAGCCTGGCAGAGGTCGAGACTGCTGGTCAGGAGCCAGCCAAGCAGCAGACATACAGGCAAGGCCAGCTTGACTGACCCAGCTTCCAGTCAGCCTGACAACCGCCTGTAGAGCCAGGAGCAAATCTAGCAGAGACCATCCGGATGGTTGCAGAACCTGAGCTACATGAGTGGTTGCTTTTATCTGTGATATGAGGGAGTCTGTTATGCCACAAGCCTAAGTGACCCAGAGCAGATGAAAGAAACCCTGAACTATCATCCTAGAGAGATGGCCCTGGGCAGATGTTATGGGGGCTCTTTCCACACAGTGCTCTGGGAGGTGTGGGGTCTGTGCCAGGATTGTGTGGGTCCTTGGGAGAAAGTGTGACCTTTGCACCATCCAGGGATGGAGTGTAGCATGGACCCAGTGCACAGAAGGCTGCAGGACCCTGATTCTGCATGAGCATTGTGTGGCTGATGTACCTTGGAGATGGCGTTATCAGATGGAGAATCTCAGAAAGTTGTTTCTAGACTCTTAGTATCCTGAGCCAAGATGTGACCAGAGCACTTAAAAATATTAACGAAGCTGGGCATGGTGGCACATGCCTGTAATCCCAGCACTTGGGAGGCTGAGGCAGGAGGATCGTGCAAGTTCGAGACCAGCCTGGGCTATAAGAGTGAGTTCAAGGCCAGCCTGAACTGCGTAGCAAGCGAGACCCTGTTTCAAAAAGACAATAAAATAAAATAAAAAATATTAATGAGATTTATTAAAAGCAAAAGAATCAAAGGGATGCTCCTCATGCTGGGGCCGGCTCAGAGAGGGCCAGGTACTGGGTCTCCTCGGATTGTGGGGGACCTATAACTAGGATTAACAGGAGCCATAGCACAACTTGGACCTGATTTGGCTCACCTCTATTGAGGGGGAATTTTTGACCAAACAAGACTATTAACAAAAGTAACATGGCATCCAAAGCCTACAGGAGCAGGTAGGGAGGGAGGTAGGAGGATGTTAAGAAACCATTTTGAAAATGAGGTTGAACACAGGCCAGGGATGTGTGCTTTTAGTTTTGTACATGCCTGGGGACTTCGGGGGCAGGGTGACCTTTATCTATTGGCTGATAGATGTTTTGATAGAGGTACCCTTACACTGTCTGATTTCTCTATTCTTGCCCCCCACGGCTTCCTGTTGTTTCCTTGTCCCAGCTCTATATCTAAAGCTTAGCAGCAACCCACCATGGACACCTGAGGGGCTGCAGTAGTCAGGCAGGGGTGGAGCAGAAAGGTGGAGCATTGGTGGGACTTCCCAGGCTATAGACTTACAGTTCAGTGAGCTTCAGTTAAAATCCTTCCAGGGACCCCAGGAATACCTGGGAGGGAAGAGTTCAAGAGGACAGGAAGGTCTCTGAAGTATTGGAACCAATTAAATCTGAAGGAGTTTGTGAGTGAAACTATGGTTACACCACAAGCCAATAAGCCCAGCATGGAGGCTCAGCCCATACAGATGGGGGTGGAACACAAGGCTAGGAGGGACATCCAGAGTAAGGGATTATACTGGAAAAGTAACTGGGAGGTGCCAGTCATTGGAGATGTTCGTGTCTGGGCTAGCATTGATCAGACAGACTAGGACCTTTTGGGAAAGCAAGCATAGTGCAAGAGGCAAGAGTAACTATTGCCAGAGTTAGACACCTTCTCTGTCTCACTGATGACAAAGATCCTAGACCTGACACACCTGCCCATGACCAAGGCTTGGACTACCCAAGTGGAGCACCCCACCATGCCTCCAAGCACTAACCATGCATAACTGAGCACCTTTCAAAGGGATTCCTAGATAACCAAGGTGTTGCCCGCGCCATCCTCAGCTCGCCTCCAAATCAGTTGAGCACAGTGAACCGCTATAATTCTTACTCTTTTCTTTATCTTTTTGGACGTTCAGGTCAAATGGCCTTTGGGAAAATCATAACTTTATGTCCAGATCTCAAAGATCAGTATCAAGCTCTGCACATTTAGGGCTGGAGGGAAAATGGGTTGGAAATCCTCTGACAGTGCGAAGGTCAGAAGCAGGTATCCCGGCCTAGGGGGCTCCTGCAAAAAGTCCTCTCATCTCAGAGCCTGAACTGCAAGTTTGCCTTCAGGACCACTGTGTGCCCAGCAGTCCTTTCCTAGCTTCTCTGGCCAGATGAGGCAGGTGGCAGCCTAGCTGTTCAGAGGCTCAGCATCAGTGCCATTGGGGGTGGGCAGCCACACCCTTCTGCACAGGAATCTGGGAAAAAAAGGGACCTAAAATCTCTACTGGTTGCTACCTGTGCCTGAAGGGAGGAAGAAGCCAAACCTGGGCTGAGAAGAACTCACAGAAGCTTGTTAAATGCTCTCTGAACTCCAGGCAACAGAACTGGCTGCACACAAAACCACTTTTAGCTTTCAATTTTGTACCAAGAGCATAATGCACCCAGCACAAGCCTTCTCCTAGTCCCTACTCTCCACCCCAGGTCCCTGAATCCTGATCCCCACTTCCACCACCCCAAGCACCACCTGGACCCAACGTCTGCTAAGCCCCCTCTCCCACCTCTTTCCCTTCCCTGAAGCTTGTTCCCAAGTAAGGCCTACTAACACCCTGTGAAGAGCCAGACTTTGCCCCCCTGCCTGTTCCCATGGCCCCAGGGAGAAACAGGAGCCAGTGTTTTGGTTGGGTGGCCTCCAGTGGGAGAGAAAATGATATTTTAGGCTTTTATTCTGTTGGGAAGGGAATATTCTCCCTTCCCCTCCCCAGGATCTGCAAGACTGCGCTCAGCCCCCTCCTCCTTCCTGGTTTTCTGCCTCCTTGGTTTCCATGGATTCAGAGATTTGCTCTCTCGCACCTGAGCCCAAAGGGAGGGGGAGGAAGTGAGGGGATTGGCTGGCGGAGGGGAAGGGCAAGCTGCTCTAGGATAGTCCCCAGCTGCCCACCCACCTCTTCTTCTTTGCACAGAGACCTCATAGCTTGGGCTTAGATGCACAAAAGCCTCGCAGCTGTGGACCATCTGGGCCCAACATATCTTATCCTCCTTTGGGATAAACATAGGGGTGGGGCTCCAGGAAAAACCTCTCCTTCCCAAATGATCTCAAAGCAAGCTCACTAAGGGATTGCCACAACAGCTAGGATGAGCTTATTGTGACCACAGTGAGAATGACACTGTCAAAACTGCTTGGTCAAGGTCACTGTCGTTAAGAAGAATTGTCCCAAATCCTTCTCCTGGCTTCTGATTTTAATCCTAGTGTGCCTCAAATCCTAAAACCTAAGCCCAGAGCTGTTCTGGGTTCTGACATCCCGTAGACTATGGAGACAGCTCCAGAAAGAAGTCAAGGATGTCACTGGGTCCCTCTCCATCCTGCTGAGAGATCACTTGGGCCCCTTGTTTCTGAGGCTCTGGTTCTGGCTGTAGATCTGGACCACTGAAGAGAGGGTGAGGAAAGTGAGCCCCGTCCACTTAGGGATATCCAACTGGCCCAGAGGAGCCCCTTCTGGATGTCCCTTCACACTCTCACTCTACCAGTGCTCCTGAGAATGTATACTAAGAGATTAGACTGTGGGCACTGTCACTATGGCTTTCTCTGTTGAGAACTCCTGGGGTGCAGGCCACCCCAGGGTCCAGCTGAGGCAGAAGAGATTCAGAGTGGCCCTGATGGAGCTGAGCAGACTGAACTGGTGGAGCAAGTACCCCAAAGGTGGGCGCAGCCCAGCCTGAGGCTATTCCTGGAGTTCATCTCTCCCAGACCAGAGCTCAGTGGGGTCAGAGAGCTGCAATCCACTGGGGTGCTTTTCATCATCAGTCTGTCCAAATCTAGACCTTCTGTTGACCACAAAAGGCCCCGACACACCCAAGGTCTGCATAGGTGGGTGGTCTTCACAGGGCAGTTAGATTCTTGGAGACCACCTGCAACTCTGGGAGCCACTACTACATGTGGGCTGGTGGTCTCCTGCCCCAGCTTGCAGTGGAATCTTGAGAGAATCTCTAAAAGCTACCACTGCCTTAGTCTGGCCCCAGACTAAATGCATTAGAGTTCCCGGATGAGAAGGCAGAACACTAGGACTTTAGATAACTTCCTGATTCAATCTCCCAGATGTGAAGACCTGCAAGGCTTTGAGACAGTTCTCACCAAGAATAATGACAAGGATAATTGGCTTTGGGAACAAAGTAAGGGTGGGAAAGATCCTGCAGGGAAAGGGAGGGGTAGACCCTGTAACAGAAAGTGTCATCACCACCACCACCCCTAGCTAGCCAGCTTCTGTTTCTAATTGTCCAGGTAATAGTTCCTCTTCCAGTTCTGGTTGCTTCTGTCTCTTAGAAATGACTGGTGACTGTGATACACAGCTGGTGCACATTGTACTAACCAATCCCAGTGGACAAGCCATTTGGCCTCTGTACGTCCTGCTTACTTATCTCATAGAAGCCCCAGACCACCAGAGATCAAGGCCTGATATTTTAGGAGTGATCTTCATCAGTGCCTGTTGATGTAAAATAAATCTGCCTGCAAATCCTGGGTGTCATTTCAGGGTTTCTGTTTGCCATAGCAACCCCAGGCAGGATCTCTCTTCCAATCAACTTTATGACTAATCCTTAGTTCATCTATACCAGTCTGCTGTTTCTGCCTCCCAGGGGCTTCCTTTGGCTCCTGCTCCTTCCTGCCCTTCATCCCTTCTCCACTTATCCAAACCCTAGCAGGGCCTTCACATTTTCAATGGCTGACTCATGAAACCCCCAAAGGAAACCATCTATTTGCAACCTGAATACAGCACTCTTTGACTCAGCAACTCCACTCCTGGAATATACCTGACAGAAATGCAAGCCCCTCTCCACCAAGACAAGAGCAAGAGCCACACTGTCATTCAAAGGAACCTCAAACTGGAAACTATCCAAAGGCCTATCACACATAGAATCCATATAACAAAGAGGATGAACCTCAGAAACAGTGCTGAGCTAAATCAGCCAGACACAAAGTACGTGTTGTATGATCCCATTGATCAACTATTTTTGTAGTAGTGGGGAATCAAGCCCAAGGGCTCCAGACTCTTTTTATTTTTTATTTTAAGTCAGAGTCTTGTTTAGTTGCCCAGGCAGAGCTAGCATTTGCAGTCATCTTTCTTCAGCTTTCCAGAGTCTTCTAATACTACAAGTGTGCATTACCATGCTAGCCAGCTATTTAAAGTTTAAAAGAACACAGGGAACAACTGTCTGAACTACCAAAAGTCAGAAACATGGCTGCTCTTGGTGAGTCGTGGCTAGAAGGGGGCACAGTGAGAGTTTGGTGGCAGCGATGGCAAATTTAACTCATCCTGGTGGTTACATGGTGTGTGGGGTTTGTAAGAGTGCACAGAGCTCGACACTTACCACACGCGCACTTTCCGGTGCGTGTGTCACACCTAGGAAAAGTGGTCATAATTAATCCATCTGTCTTCCTGGAGAAGGTCTTGGAAGATGATAAAATACTCACATGTTCTTCTTCTCAAGCAGGAAAGGAGAGGAAAATCTAAAGCTTTAGGTCTCCACTCCAAGCTAGTTGAGCATTGGCAACCTTCCAGGTTGCTCCCTCAAACCACCTTCACCCTCACACCTGCGAGAGCAAACCTCAGCCAGGGGCCTGGAGGTGAAGACCCGAGAAGAAGACCTAGCTCAGCCCACGTCCAGTGTCCTTCTACCTTGGAATCACTGAACTACTTCTACCTTGTCCTACTTGGCAGCTTAGGGTGCTGGAAGCCATTCCCTCCTTGATACTCCCTCTGGCTGTCCCTGTCTGCTCTCCTTTCTCTCCTTCCTTCCTGCCCTTTAGGCCCGTCCTTCTCTAACTGCCAAAACTCAGCTTATCTTTTCAATAATGGGATCCCAGGCTTTGTTTCAGACTTTCTATTCTCTAATTTCTGTTCAAGTGCAGGCAACTCCAGAAACTTGATGTCCAGGTCAGATTCTTCCCCTGGTTCCTTCCCATATTTCTCAGTGATTCAGCTCAGGTGTCACCAGGCAAGACAAAACCCTAAACAGTTACTACTTGGCCTCTGCCTGTGGTTATCACCTTACTGGACATGCAATCAGCAACCCACTCCAGAACCTGGGTGTCACCTCATGGTCACAGGTATATCCGACTTGTCTCCAAATGTTGCTGGTACCCTCTCTAGGGCATATATTTCTGGACCTCCTCCCCAGATCCATAGCCATGTCTCAGGAACCTTCTTTTTTCACCCTGGGTCATCATTAGAACCTTCAAGACCCTCCTGGCCTCTACTGGTGATCTTTTAAATATAAGGGATTTGATCTTGTCTGTGTAGGTTGTAGCCACATCACCCTAATGGAGCTGCCTCTTAGCACCACCCAGAGAGACTTTCATAGTGCAATGCCTGGATCCTACCTCTACCCCCAACTTAGCTGAAGCTAAACACTGTCACCCATTGACCTGACACCACTCTGTCTCACTCTACACTCTTCAGCTTCTGCACACCAAGTGCACTGTTTCCCCTGGCCTCTGCCACTCATTCTTCCTGCCACCTCCCATCCAGGGAACTCTTGTGCTTCTTACCTGTTCCCTCTACCTCCTGACACCTTGGCTGTATTAGTCATCTTTTCATTTCCCTAACAAGATACCAGAGGCAAGATATTTTATTTTATTTTTTAAAAAGAGGTCTGTTTAGCTCACAGTTTAGAGACATAGCATCCCAGACACTGTGGCACAGGCTCTGGCGAGGACACTCCTGCCCCACTCCAGCTGTAACATATCATGGCATGGCAGGAGTGTGCATGTCTCTCTGCATCTGTGTGGCCACTCACCCTCTCCGTATAAAGCAACAGGGTTCAATCCTGGGGGCCTCATCTTAATGACCTGATCATCTCTCAAATGCCCTGCTTCTAAACCATACAATGAGGCATATGAGTTTGGTGGACGATCATACTCTTGTGAGGGCCCTTGGTACCTTGATGCACAGGACTGGCATTCCGAAGCCAAACTCAGCCTCCTTGGGCCCCATCAAGGTGACAGACTCTTAGCACAAGCAATGTTATCTCCCGCCCATACATGCTAAGACATTCCAATAAATTCTAGCATGTTTTCAGTCAGCTAAAGTCCGTGCCCTTGGGATGACTCAGCTTCTTTATCCCTTCAGTTGCTGCCTGGGAAAGCTCAAGGTTGTCCCTGAAATTTGCCACAATGGCAGCCAACAGCCAAAGACAGCATCCTGTTCCTAAGTCTCTGGGATAATAATTTTTTTTTTTTTCAGAACCAAGGATTGAACTCAGGACCTTGCACTTGCTAGGCAGGCACTTGTGCCCCTGAGCTATCTCCCCAGCCCCCCTCTGGGATAATAGAAGCTTCATTTTGATGTCAGTTAGCAAACCCAACCAGCCTAATCCTGGTCACCTTTCCTATCTACCTGTAAATGTGATACTTCCCTGGCTCTGCCCAAGCCCCTACCTGTTACCTCATTCTCCTTTTAAACCTCTCTATCACTTCCCTCTGCCTGGATCAGGGTTGAGCTCAGGTCTACACCCAAGACTCTCCTACTATGGTGGTGACAAATCAATTCTATGTTTATCAAATTTAACCATCTGGCTTTGGATCTTATTATGGTTTGGATTGTGTGTGTGTGTGTGTGTGTGTGTGTGTGTGTGTGTTTTCCTGGGGATTGAACGCAGGGCCTTTGTACTGAGCTACATCCTTAGACCTTTTAAAAATTTTTTTTAATTTTGAGCCAGAGTCTTGCTAAGTTGCTAAGTTGACTGGGCTTAAATTTGCAATCCTTCCATATAGGTATGTGCTGCTACACCTGACTATAGTCTAGTGCTCTCTGAAAGCTCACGTGTTAAAGGTTTGGTCCCTAACTGATATCACTGTAAGAAGTGGTAGAAACTGTAGGAGGTGGGCTTAGTTGGAAGGAAAAGTGTCACTGAGGGTGTGCCCTTAAAGGAGATACAGGGACCCTTACCCCTGCCTTTCTTTCCGTCCTCTGCTTCTAGGTAGGTTGGAACTTGGCAGCTTTCCTCTGCCATGTGCTACCACCATGTTGGGTTGCCTTGCCACAGCCCAGAGCAACAAAGCCAAGAGACCATGGACTGAGATCTCTGCAATCATGAGCCAAAATCAACCTTTCCTTCTTATAAGAGGGGTGTCTCAGGTCTTTTATCACAGCAATGGAAAGCTAACTAATGCAGGTCTCTTTGACATTCTCTGGTAGGGATTGAATGCTCAGGTGAAAAGCAGACAAGATCTGAGCCATATCTTTTCCACCTGTGAGAGGATGATTTGAGGTCCTATATAGGCATCTTTGTAAAGGTTTAGGACATAGGATCCAGCCAGGTCAGGAGTCTGCAGCTAGCTGTGCTCAGGCTATGGGTAAGGCAGCAGCCTGAGGAAAGGACTAATACCTGCACAGTTGCATCTTAGCCTAATCCTGCATGACCTTGGTATCATTATTAGCTCCATTTTATAGATGAAAAACTGAGGTTCAGAGAGGCTGGAGGACTTGCTGAAGGTCACCCAGTGGTTAAGGGATGCGGCAGGACTCCACCTTGGTGGGTCTGTCCTCAGATTTACTGCATATCATCCTATCCTCACCTCTGAGGCCAGGTTCTCAGTGAGCCAGGAGTCAAACAATGCATCCGTCACAGGCTCAGCAACCATAGCAAAGGCTGCCCCAAGCTCGCAAAGTAACATTTGTGACAGTGGTTGCATTAGGGGAGTGGGATTCAAGGGACATTGTTGTCTGTTTCTGGGTATTTATTAATATGCTTATGGTGTCTTATTAAAAAGCTAAACACTTAAAAATTACCTCTCAAGTCACTCCCATGACGAGCACAGCTAGGATCATTGTTATTCAGGAGAGGCTGCTTGGAGGACAAGCCAGCCATTCTGAGATTCTCCAGTCTCTCTTTCCGCTGTTCCAACTGAGGCTGCCAGGAAGGCACACACACCAGCGCTACATTTCTCTGCTTTTGCACAGAGTTGTTTTTACTATACCACATCTTAGCACTGTATTCTCAGTTTCTGCTGAGGATCAGTAGACAAAAATGTGCACGTGTAGCTTGTCTCCGCATTTCTCATAACATCGCACACCATCTGTTGTGTTCGTCACATTCCTTGCAAAGATTCAATTGACAAAGTTCTGTTAGATTTACGGCTGGGGTAAATGTTCTCTTGATCAACCTGGAAACTCCCGAAGAGCTCAACTATGTCTGTTTCACTCACGTTGCTTTCACAGTGTCCTATAAAGTACTGGGAATTTATTACCTGCTCAGAGGTTATTTGCTGAGTGAAATAAGAGGAATGTATTGACTTACACAAAGGAGAAGTCTAAAGGGGGCCTTGCCTCAGGCACAGCTGGATGCAGGGGTCCAGGTCCTCAGGATTCTACCATACCCCTTTTGTCTCTGTTTCCTTATGTTATTGGCCTTATTCACAGGCTGCCCAACCTCCTGTGACAGCCAACACAGCCACATGCATTGCCAAAGTCACAATCACACACCGATTTGCGATGTCACAGAAAAGAGAGAGTCTCACCCCCCCCCCCCCAACTCCCCAAAAGACTGCTCAACTGGCTTGGATCATGTGCCTGTCATGCTGGTGAGGGGAATAAGGTCTTTTCATTGGCCTGGTCTGGATCAAGTCTCCCTATGGCTACTACCACTCAAGGACATGGAGTTGGTTCTGTCCCCCAAGAATAGGCACCAAGAAAGTGCGCTGAACAGAAATATAACACAGCTTAGGTCCCTATAGTAACCCAGCCTAGATTCCTGACTTTTTGTTTGTTTGTTTATTTGTTTGCTGATGCAGGATCTCATTATGTAGTTCAGCCTGGCCTCAAATTGCCAGCAATCCTCCTGCCTCATCCTCCCTAGTGCTGGGATGCATCGCCATACCCAGCTGGACTCTTGATTTTTCTCACTCTAAAATATACTTCCTGATCCTATAAATGCTACAGTCACCCACTCTCCTCATGCTAAAGCCAGAACGTTACAGCTAGCTATTTATTCCTTTCCTTCTCGCCCCAGTGGACCAGGGGAAATGTGTGACATGTGACTCCTGAGGCCAGCTGCCCAGTTCAGCCCTAGCCCAGTAGCTGATTGACTCCAGCCTTCATGGTCCTCCTTATAGCATGGAGTACCCTGGAGCAGAGAAGGCAGTATGCCCATTTTATGGGTGAACATGCCAAGGCCAAGCTGGCTAACTGTATCTTCCTAAGGTGATACAGAGAGCGGAAGCTAGGTAGAGTTCAGAATACTTGACTCAGAAACACACCCACTGCCACATTAAAGGTCAGGAAGGATCTGTATCCATCTCCTTGATGGAGATCTGACGAAGTTGCTGCCAACCTGCTGGGGAAACATCATAACAAAAGGTGCTGACAGACATCTGCGTGGAGCATAAGCAACTGGGTCCTAGGCCCATGCCACTCCCTCGCCAGTTACAGAGTACCTAGAAAGGATCTGGCTCAGCTGGAAAGATCCCTGCAGCAGATCCTCATACTTATTTATTGCTGTGGAAGGCGGTCACTCCTTATTCTCATTTATTATCCTTTATTTGTTGTCCTAGAGATTGACTCCAGGACCCTTGCACATCTCCAGTACTTCTTAAGTTAGGGACTCACTAAGTAACTAAGTTGTCCTAGTTGGGCTTGAACTTGTGACCCTCCTGCCTCAGCCTCTTAGAGTGCTGGGATTATAGGCACTTGCCACCACATGCTGCTTTCATTTTGTAAATCTGAAATGATTGCATTAATTGTACAAATTAATAGATTTCAATGTGACATTTCCATACATGGTTGGAATAGTATCCACCCTCCCTACTCCCTTCACTTGCTCCCCACCCCTGGTCTCTTGTCTTCTATTTTCTGGTCATTTTAAAAAATTAATTTAAGTTTCTACATGTGGGAGAAAGCATGTAATACATAAATGATAACCTCCAGTTCCATCCATTTCCCTGCAAATGATGTGATTTCATTTTTCTATGGTTGATTAAAACTCCACCGTGCAATTACACATTTTTTTAAAAAAAATTCCACTTATTGTTAATAGCAATACTGGGAGGAGATTCCTGCCCTTCCCTGCAGGCCTCATAACTCATCTTACAGATGCAGACCCCAGTGCTTGGAGGGCCAGTGTTTCCCCGGGGTCTGACTCCCATGCCCCACTCATGTCACCCCAGGAGCTCCTGACTCTCAGTTGCTGAGGGGCCATTGTCTCCTGGGGGTCAGGACTCTGGGATTCCTCTCTCACACTCCAGGGAGCAGGACAAGCAGCTGCCCGACATGGTGGCCTGACAGGGTGCCTAGGTCCATGCTGAGCCTGGACCAAAGCTCTTGTCCCTGGGAAATGAGAGCAGGGACAGCTATGCCACCCCTTAGTCTTTGTGAACATCGTGAGGCTCTTTTTGCTTAGTGAGAAGCTCCTTTGATGTGGCAGCTCCCATTTGAACAGAGAGTCATTAAAATCTGGGCTTTCTCACCCTTTGCATCCCGCTGCCTCTGTCACCACACTCTGCGCCTTCTCACCCCCACACAGCTCAAGTCACCTGCCCTTGTACCCATGAGACAATCTCAGGAGGTGACTCCACTGCTGCCCCTGCCACCACACCTTCCTGATTATCAGCTCCCTTATTTCCAGACAGGATCCCAGCTTGGGGATTTTTTGTTTGTTTGTTTGCTTGGTTTGTTTGCTTTGAGACAGGGATCTTGCTATGCAGATCAGGTAAGCTTTGAACTCACTATGTAACACAGGGAGACCTCACACTCACATCATTCCTCCTGCCTCAGCCTTCTGACTGCTGGGACTATAGGTGTACATCACCATGCGTGGCTTTCCAGTTTGGGCTTTAAGAACTAAAGAAGTCAAAAATATTTGGTCCCATATTTTATCCTGGAAATGGAAAGAGGATTCCTTCAGAAAACAGGCTGAAGTACCCAGAAGACTTGTCTTCCCATCCCCAGACTGTCCCCAGATTGCCCTTTCTCTGTGAAGATACCACCTTCCTGCCATTGCTCCTTCAGAAGCTCAGACACCAGTACTAATTCTCTATCTCTCTTCCCATCAAATTGCACCAGCAAACCCTATGGTCCCCAAGGCAGGTCAGGTTAGGGGCTCAGGGCCTCCCAGGTACTTCTTCGCTGTTCCTCTGTCTGCTGTAACTGGACCTTTAGCACCTGTGTGGCCATTCTCCACCCAAAACTGGGAAGGGCTAATCACATTCTATATGTCTACACCAGGTCACCCTCCCCCTCTAATTCCTCGTGGCTGCTATAACACTCAGTAAAAACTGACCTGTGTCAGTGGTGCTCAGTTCTGGCTATGCAGTTTTTAAGCCATGAGCCCATGAACTCATCCTGGAAGCAGAACTCCGGCACTGGATTTTGGCACAGGCACTTTCTGCGTATGTTGAGATGATTGCATGTTTTTTGTCCTTCTGTTTATATGATAAATTATGTTTACTGATTTTTTAAAAAAATTGTATTTATTTATTTGTTACAGGGTCTTGCTACACAGTTCAGACTCCCAGTGTTCCTCCTATCTCAGCCTCCCCAGTGCTGGGATTACAGCCATGTACCACCACACCCACTACCAGAGTGGTTCTGGGACTGGCATGGCATGAGGTACTGGGGATTCAATTTGGGTCCTTGAACTTTGCAAGACAGGTGCTTAGACCACTGAGCTTAGATGCCAGCCCTACATTTATTAATTTGCTTGCACTGAACTATCCTTGTATCCCCAGAATGAAGCCTACTTGGTCATGTTGCCTGATCTTTTTGATGATTTGTCACCTTCTGCTTGCCAGTATTCTGTTAAGGATTTTCGTATTTACATTCTTAGAGAAATTGGCCTATGGTTCTCTTTTCTTGGATTGTTGTCTGGTTTGGGAATCACGATAATGTTAGCTTCCAAGAATGATGTTGGAAGTAGTCCTTCCCTTTCAGTTACATTAAAAATTTGAGGAATATTGGCAGTAGATCTTCCCTGAAGTTGTTGTAGCTAAAACTCAGCCTTGAATCCCTTAGGTCTGGAGCTTTTCTGAGTTGGTACTCAGGCAGTGGGAAACTCTAAAGCCCTCCATCCAGGAAGGGTTCATTTTGGGGGTCAGTCAACTAGTGCAGAAACACTAAATCAATGACCACCCTTTCAAAACAAGTCACACTGCAAGGGCACTCTGCCTCCAGGAGGCCAAACCTAAAGTCCCCAGCCTTCTTGCCAGGCCATGCCCATAGCTGCTCAGACCAGGACTGGAGATCCACTGAGAGTTTAAGCCTCTAAAGTCACACTGCCTTGAAATTCTGAATAATTTTTATCTTTGAACGTGTATTTAGTAAATGAAACCTAAAGGGAAGAGTGGAGCATGTGGGGGCCAGGATTCCTTGGTTTCCATCACTTTCTCACCTCTTCTCAGTGACTACTGTCACTGTCCTTCCCACAGTCCCCTCCTCTGGAGTTCTGAGCACAGACACGAAGGCCTTGGGATGTCACCTACCCTCTGTGCACTGACTTGTGGGGTGGAGCCTCAGGAGCCTGTGAGAGCTCATATTCACCCCACGGGTATTCTCATGTCCAAAGGCAAGCAGTTTGAAATAACAAACACAAGCACCCTGACTTGTAGAGGGAGAGAATATGAAAGAAAAAGGATGAAGCTTCTCCTCCTCCTCTTTCTCCTCCTCCTCCCTTTTCTGCAGTATAGGGATTGAACACAGGGCCTTTGAACTGAGCTATAGCCATTTACATTTAAAAATTTTTTGAGATAAGTTCTAAGTCACTAGGTTGCTCAGACTGAGCTCACACTCGAAATTCTGCCTCAGCCTCTCAAAGTGTCGGGACCACAGGTCAGGTTGTGCCACCACACCTGACTTCCTCCTGTGTTTTGAGCAAAGGCTCCTACATTTCTGTTTTGTACTGGGCACTGGCTCTTAGGGTACTCAATAGTGCTGTCACCCTGCAACTCATGCCTTCTGAAGTCACACACAGGGTTGTCTTTTGACACCACCGAGACCCCTCCGCTCCAAAAAAAAGCATCTATCAATCACTCTGGGCCCATGCCATTCCTCCCTCATGCTCAAATGTCAGTTCCTCTGCCTTCTTCCATCTTCCCCAGTCCCTCCCAAGTACAAGGGGCCTTTGCACCTGCTGTGCTTTTTGCTTGAACCCAGAGCCCTATCCTTTGCTGTGATGGCTCCTAGAGCTCTAACCTCCAGTGTTGGTGCCTGTTGAGTCCCCATACAAGCAGTGCCCTGGCCATTCTTAGCCCTATTGTATTTACTTTATTTGCCACACATCCCTAAGCTCTGGTCTTTTCTCTTTGGGTCATTCATATGTCCCTGCTACAGAACTCAATGTCAGAGCCAGTGACTAGTTGGTGAGGCTCATCCAGAGGTTACGCTTAGCATTTGGGCTGTGTGAGCCTGTGAGATGACTTACAAGTAGTGGGGCAAGACGCAGCTGGACAGATGCCTGTGGGGCTGGACACAGCATGCTGTGATTGCAAAACATCCGTCTTGTTCCTGCTTGGGAGTCAGTGCACAGGAGTGGCCAAGAGGAGAAAACATCACTGTCATAGTTTGAACGACTTGGGTGGAGGGGAGGTGTTGTATCCACTCAGTTATCACCCCAACTCTATCATTGCTCATAATCTGCCTGAGATAAATCATAGGCAAATAATTATTATGTCAGACCAGGTAGCAGAGAGAAGTTTTAAAATAGCAATAAAAGAATTTTCTGGTTAATTCAAATCCATCCCAACTTCCTCCAGGGGACAACAGTGCTGGACTTTAGAATTGACCAGGCAGAGAGAAATGTGACTGTACCATGCAAAATGGGCACTCCTGGACTTAATGTTTCTCTTTGTGAAGTTCCAAAATGGTGCCCCTGTCTGAAATCCTAAATCAATGATCACCTGCTAGGATCAGCTTGACATGGTACAGAGCATGAAGTGATTGACATTAATAAATTGGCATAAAGTAAATTGAGAGTCTGTCCTAGGCCTACATGACTTGTGGTAGGACCCATGGCTGGTTTGCAGATTAGGTCAATTCCTAGGCTAATGGCTAGGGCCAAAACCAACAAATGGTCTGTGAAATCTTGGTGCCTCAAATAGCAATCAGTGATGACTTTGACTCTCATTGCTCTCACAGCTCAGGAGCTGCTGTTAGCAGGTAAAAAGGTTACTGGTGAACCATAATCTATTCCTGCATGCTTCTCCCAAAAATACTTGGAGCCTTAGTCCTTGAGCCATGCCTGCATCAGTGGTTCACTCCTGTCCCTCCTTGCAGCCTCCCCTCACACCTCCAATTAGGTTGTACACCTAATAAACACAACGAGACACCAGGGCCTCGGGATTTTAGTCCTTCTTGTGGCTCTGACCATCCCAAACTTTATAACTAAAATACATCTTGTCCGTGTTTTATTCTGTCATTGTAACCCTTGAGCAAGAGACTGGTGGCCCTAGGCCAGGACCCTAATAATCACCCATCAAAATAAATCATAGTACAGGGGCACCCTGTTTCCTGGATGTCAAACCCAAACTTCCCAGCCTGCTTGCCAGTCTGTGCCCACCTCTACTCAGCCTGGAATCCATGACTTCTCCTCTGCCCTCTACCAGGTATATGCTACCAAGTCCAAGTGGCTCGGGCCATCTTGCCCAGACCTTCCTGTGCTCCAGGTCTGTCCTTGGATCTGTCTTAGGAAACCCTGTTTGCTGTCCCTTTCCTGAAAAGGCCCGTTCTTGGCTTATCTGTCACTGTGCTATCAGAGAACCATGGGGCTGGAGTAATCCAGAACAGGCTCTCCTTTTTCTTAAGCACTTGACCAAGGTATCCATTCTGGGACCTGCTCCTCTGGAGGCAACAGAAACCAAATGGCGAAAACTTAACCCAAAAGAGAGGAATAAGTTTATTGGAAAGCTGCTATTGTTGTGGTAGTGCTGAGGACCAGCTTGATGAAGTATAAGTAGGCAATAATTACTATTAATAAATTGGCACAAAAATAAATTGAGAGTCTATCTTAGACCTACATAACTTGTGGTGAGATCCCTGGCTGGGTTACAGACAGATGAATCTTTGAGCCAACTGCCAGAGCTGAGGCTACCAAACAGTCTGTGAAGTTCCATAGCCTCAAAGCAAGATAATATGGCAGTCGATGACTTTGATGCACACAAAGTCCATTTAGCTCAGTAATTACAGTTAGCAGAGAATCAGGTTACTAGTTAACCTTGATCGGTTCCTCTGTGATTTTCCACAGACACATTGTTCCTCAATTCTTGAACCTTGACAGTATGCACAATTCACCCACACCGCTCCCTGCAGCCCACCAGCAACCCCCAATCAGGTGGTACACCTAATAGAAGCCAGACACAACCTCTCGTTGTCCTAGCCTATCACTGTGCTGTGACCATCCTGGTCCCCTTTGTAACTATTGTGTATATATTTTGTCTGTGTTTTGTTCTGTCATTGTGCTTCCAAGCAGGAGATTGGAGATTCAAGGCCAGAACTCCATAACTGGTGACCAATGTGGGGCATCATAGCTTGCTCAGAGCAAACCAACCTGAGCAAAAGCCATGGGAGAGCAGAGATAAGAGCAGGACCTCACATGATGAATAACAGGGACACTGGAAGAGCGAGGTAAGTATTCAGCAATACAAGTAGGTTTTCAACTGAGATTAAAAATGGGGCAACCCTAGGGACCAGCCAAATAGCTCAACAAATGAAAGTTCCTGCTTAGGCAGATGCAGTTCCTCGGCATGCTGTGCCAGCCCCACTTGAGACTGGGCATGGTGGTGCAAGCCCATAAACCCAGCTCTTGGAAGACTGAACACAGGAGGATCATTATGAGTCAAATCTACATAGTGAGACCCTGTAGACCCTGTACTAAAATACAAGTAAAAGAAATGGGGCAAAACTTATCCTTTGAGGACCAATATGATATCCAATTGTTTCATGCCTTGCTAAAGCAAGCAAGATTACAGTTCCAACCAGTAGTCTGACTAAAATGTTACAAGATATTGTAACATGCAATCCTTGTTTCCCTCAATCAGGGACAGTTGATTGAGAAAATTGGGATCATTTAGGAGTCTTGCTGGGGCATGCCCAGCAGCACGGTAAATTCATCTCTTGAGATGTTTATTTCCTGGAGCCTCATCTGCTCTGTTCTTGGGATTTACACCCTAAATAAGAAGATCCAGGTTCTGAAGAGAAAGGGGAGCTAGCTGAATCGCTTTCCAAATTGGAACACCTCTTAGCTACAGGCTTTCTTATCAGTTCAGAAATCTCTTGACCAATGCAAGGTCAAAAACTGCATGGAGGAGGACACACCCTTGCCTCCTCCTCTCCCAGAGCACTTACTGTCTTCTCTCCGCAACTCATCATTGTTGCTGCTCAGAGTGGCTGCTACTCATTATGAAAGAGTTTTATAAAATGCAGCAACCCAGGGAGAGACTCTTGGCACACCTATGTGTTTCCCTGTAGGAAATATTAGGGATTCCCTACAACCCTCATCAGAATATTAATGTACATGTTCCCTTTCAATTGAATATTTTAAAACATCTGCGATGGCCCTGACCCCAGAGGCACACTGAGGTGGCGACTGAGACTGGATATGGTGGCCTGGACCTGTAATCCCAGCACTTGGTAGGCTGAAAAATAGGAGAATCACTACGACTCTGAGCTGTGTAGTGAGACCCTTTAGACCCTGTACTAAATATATATTTTAAAAAAGAATAATAACATAAATATTAAAAGATCTAAACATAGTGGTGTTGTGAATAGTGAGGTCCAATGTCCATATGTGATTGGTCTATTAGAAAATGTACTATATACTTATCTGTTGGTTCTTTTTGATCTGTGTCATTTGACTAAAACATTTGTGTCACCCACTCAATTTCTACCTTTTGAGGTTCAAATGTATTCCATGATTACTGAATAGACTGAGAAAGTTCATGTGAGGATAATCCTTAAATTATATTGGATATGCTCTCCTGTATGGCTAACTTTGAAAATACACATACTCAAGCTGGCTGCCCTATAATTCTCTGTATACAATTGACTGAAATTCTCTGCCGAGCAGCGGGAGGTAGCACATGCCTATAGTCCCAGTTACTGGACAGGCTGGCATGGGAGAAACACCTAAGTGCAAGGACTCTTTACTCTGCGACCCTGTCTTAGTTACTTTTTACTTGTTGCTGGGATAAATACTGACACTCAAAATGAAGGAAGGAAAAGTTTATTTAGCTCACAGTTGCTGGAGGTTTCAGTCCATATTCGGCTGGCCCAAGGCTGAGTGGAACAGGGCAGAGAGCATCCAGTTCATGGTGGCAGAACAGCAACAAAATGGTGACAGAGGCAATCAACCAACCAGGGTGCAGAGAGCAATAGCCAGCATTTGTCTCTCTGTTTCTCTTTATATTACATTCAGGCTCTCTGCCTCAACCTATCCACCTTAGGCCACACTCATAATCCCAGAAGGACTCAGACCCATAATTCCATCCGTACTAAAACACGTAATCCCAGTGGATCATGACTCAGGTCTCAAACTCTAGAAGTCCCTGCCTCATGATTGCATGAGACTCTGGGGGGACAACTAGACATAAACCATAACACTCCGCCCCTGGACCCCCAAAGTCTCATATACATTCCTTTGTGCAAAAGACATTTTAGTCCATCTGGAAGAGTTGCCAAAGTCCCAACAGTTTCAGCATTGCTGAAAAGTCCAAGTTCCAAGTCTCCTCCAAGATCCAAGACAAACTCTCAACTGTGAGCCCCTGTATAAAAGAAAAGTTAAACATATCCAACATTCAAAGGTACAAGATAAACATTACCAATTCAAAAGTTGCAAACAACAGGGTAATACAAAACACTGGGACAAACACAGGTCCAAAATCCAGCAGGGCAAACATTAAACCCCATCATTTCAACTGGAACATCTGAAGCAGTCTGCGCTGAGTTGTGACCTCCAAAGGCCTTACACGGCTCCGCCCCATGGCACTCTTGGTGGTAGTTTCCATGGCTTCTCTTTTAGGCCGGCTTTGCTCCCTCTCTGCACAATCCACGTTCCTGGCTTTTCTAAACTTCTGGGGTTTCCACTGAATAGGCTTCTCACTCTCTGTTTCACACACTGCCCTCTCAAGGACACACTGCCTGGCCTCCAAGGCCTTCTTCTGAAATCGAGGTGGAAGCCTTCTTAACCTCAGAGCTCCTGTGTTCTGAATGCACCTAAAATGAATGCCGCATGGATGATGCCAAGGGTTGCTGCCAACTGGAGCAGTAGCCAGGCTTCCTTCTCTCTTGGTTGTAGGAGTCAAGGGCCGAGATTGCTGGGCACTCTGACCCTGATTCCGAGAAACAAATTCTCCAGGCTGGCGCCATTTTAGAACCTTGTTTGGCCACTGCCGCCATTCTGGTATCTGGATCTCTGCAGCTTTCTTCTCAAGGCAAAGCCTCTCTCCTTTGTAATTCTGGGGCTGCAAAGGGTGAAGAGCTGCTGCCTCTTGTGATGCCCTCAGGCCATCCTTTTGATTCTCTGGTTCCTTCCCAGCAATGGAGATCCTTTTAGCTCCATCTTTGCAAGCCAAAACTTTCCTGGTGCTTCCTTTTCAGCCAAACTCACATTTTAAATCATCCTGCTTGACTCTTTGCTATTGATATTTGACATAAATCTGGCTAAAAGCCACCAATAATAACCATGCCACTGCCCCAATAGTTTGCTGCTTTGAAATATCTCTTGAAAGATTAATCAGTCCGCCATGCTTAATCTCAGTCTTAGACAAAGTCTCGGCACGAGCAAAATTTCAACAGACTTTCAGCCAATCCATAGCACAAATCATTTGGAGTCCAACAACCAATGCTGTCCTTCTCAGCAGGAACCTCCAACTTGGTCTTTACAGGCAGGCCTTCTGTCAGTCTTCTTCTGGTCTGAGTTCTGACCAGAATCTCCCCTACAAAGCAGCCGAAGCTTTTCCAGCTCTTCACAAGTAGAGGACCTCTCTAAACTTTTCCAGTCTCTGCTCTTAAGCCATTCTTTATACTAAAGCTTCACGTCAGTCTTCTGGTCTGAGCTCTGACCAGAATCTCCCCTACCACACAGCTGAAGTTTATCCAGCTGAAGTCTTTTCCTATCTCTTCCCATAAGCCATCTCCAAAAACTCACGATCCATATGGTCAGGTTAGTCGCAGCAATGACCCCACTTCTCTGGTACAAAATTCTGTCTTAGTTACTTTTTACTTGTTGCTGGGACAAATACTGACACTCAAAATGAAGGAAGGAAAAGTTTATTTAGCTCACAGTTGCTGGAGGTTTCAGTCCATATTTGGCTGGCCCAAGGCTGAGTGGAACAGGGCAGAGAGCATCCAGTTCATGGTGGCAGAACAGCAACAAAATGGTGACAGAGGCAACCAACCAACCAGGGTGCAGAGAGCAATAGCCAGCATCTGTCTCTCTGTTTCTTTTTATATTACATTCAGGCTCTCTGCCTCAATCTATCCGTCTTAGGCCATACCCATAATCCCAGAAGGACTCAGACCCATAATTCCATCCATACTAAAACACATAATCCCAGTGGATCAAGAGTCAAGTAATCCCAGCAGTATTCAGACCCATAGTCCCATCAGTACTAAAACACATAATCCCAGTGGATCATGACTCAAGTCTCAAACTCTAGAAGTTCCTGCCCCATGACTGCATGAGACTTTGGGGGGACAACTAGACATAAACCATAATAGACCCTCAGAGTCCATGTTAGCCCAAACCATTTTATGTCTTGTCAAGAGGGCTCCCCCAAGTGCTGCTTAAAGAATAAGAAGATCTGAGTAGAATAAGAAGATCTGATTAGATGGTAGAAGATACAGTGGTGACAGAGATGGGGGCTAGTGAAAGAGGAGGGCATGGAGATGCCAAAACTCTTCAGGCAAAATGAAATACCAAAAATATTGATTGTAGGGAAAAGGTTTCTATTTCTTCTAATTTTTATTATGAGAGATCTCTATTCACTGAGCTAGAAAACCTTCTGACCAGTCCATATTTTCAAACTGGGGGTTTGAGAGCCAGAACAACCAACTCACTTGGAGTTAAGCAATCTCTGTCCAGGGTAAACTGGCCACAAGTAGGGCCAGATCCTGCCAAAATCTCTGGGTCCTGGCTGATCTGTTGCTCATGTTTCTGGGCCCTACGTAGTGGTAAGGTACAACTTGTTTATCCCTGTCCAAGTGTGGGTCCCTTAGGACATGGTAGGTGCTTCTTGTACATTGTTCAGACTCAAGCCCTGGGGTTAGTTTTCTTTAACGGGAACTGAAAATTTGGCCCCCAGGCAGGGCCAATCACTGTGGCCACAGGAGGGCAGTCGTCTGGTAGGCTCTGACTCTGGGGTCCCATGCTGCCCCTTTGTTTAGGAGTACAGTTTTGCTCACAGCACACAGCGGGAGAACACATGAATGAAGATTCCCTCAGGTGAGTCAAGTACCCAAGAAGAGGGAATGGGCATTGTATAGCTCCAAAGCAACACACACACACACACACACACACACATACTGGATCAACAAAACCAAAGCGTTCTGAAGGCCTAGTGCTGAAGATCTGCATCTCTCTCTCCCCAGGGCTGGCCACATACTAGGTGCTCAATTCTTCCACCGCTTGTCCCTCAGAAAGAGAATCCACCTGACCAGCTAAGAGTCACGCAATCTGGTAGAGTCTGACCAGGGTCCAGGGCACTGCCAGGCAAAGGAAAGGGCTTCCAGCTTGGGGAGACATCCTACTGGCAGCTGCTCCTTGTCAGACTTGAACCCAGGTGAGTTTTTTGTACCCCTGGCTGGAACTTGGGTTACTGTTCACCTGGCATGCACTTCTCACCTTGTTCCCTGGGTGATCCCTATATATCTGCTCCTCGCACTGCCTTCTCCATTCTCTTCTGGGTTTGTCTGGTTTTCCTGGAGCCCTGTTGGGGTGGCAGACAGTGAGTGCTCAGTTAATTCACAGGGAATAGAGGATCCACTGGTATCCCCAGGAAGAGGGACCACAGTTCCCTTCGCCCTTGCTAGGACCTTGTCAGGAAACAGTTCCACAGTGTGGCCTACATTGCAGTAGACAGGGTTGGAGGTCCCCAAGAGGGGGCAAGTCGGGAATTTGAGAAAAGGCCAGAAAGATCTACCTGAGAAGACTCAGTGCATTTAATATACAGACTTGGCTGCCTCCCCTGTCCTAACACTTTCCTGAATTACAGCCTGGCCCCAGAGGCCTCCTCAGGAAGAAAGACAGCCCTGGGAAATGGAAAATGCATCTAGAATTGTGGATGTGCTAACGACAGGAGCTTCTGGCCTCCTGGGAATTGCTGCAGCAGGTGTGTTAGCAAATGGGCCCAGAGGTCTTGGGGTTCATCTTGGCGGCCTCACTGGGAGGGTGACGATGACTTATTTTCCCCTAAGTTTTAAACAAGGCATCTCAGCCACAGTGACACTGGAATAAACAAAAAGAAAATCAGTGCAAAGAGTTAGAAAGGAAAGGATAATATTAACGTTCTTAGAGGATGATATGTTTACACTTACTTAGACAATCCAAGAGAATTAGCAAAACAGAGCTACAAAAAAAGCAAGGAAAAGTGGTTGGACAGAAGGTACACAGAGAAAGTTCCAGCGCTTCAGTGAAGGGCTGACTGGACAACCAAAGCAAAGGTCCCACTGAAACCTCAGTAAAGTCATAAACTATACAAACTTAATGTGAAACATGCAAGACCCATGTAGAGAGAACGATAAAACATTAAAAAGGACAGGATGACACGCCTCATTAGGAGGGGTCCTTTACCAGACAGACTCACTATTGTAAAAATTCTGAATACGTAGTTTCCAGATATATTTATTTATATTCTCCTTTCAATTGTTTTAAATGCCAAAGCATCATTATTGGTATTTGAAGGAAAAATTAAAGTTATGTCGAAGAGCAGGTGCTGCCCCAGGGAAGGGTGCCCAGGTATGACTCCCTGCAGCTGTGTGTGCCTGAGGGCCAGGGAGGGGACCCTGTCCTACCCTAGCCATGAAGAAACACTGTAGCCAATGCTCCCTGCATGGCCACAGGGCTGCACCAGCACCAAAGTTATGCCAGCTCTGATGCGCCGGCCTTGGCACTCTTCTGCAGAGGTGGGGTCTCTCCAGCAGCGGGTTCCAAGGCTGGTGTCTTGCAGGTATCTGACATCCCGGGTAGGCAGCACTAGAGAGCGGTGTACCAAGGAAGAAACCCTGACTTAGTCTTTCCAGGCTGTTATAACAAAATACTTTAAACTTGGCAGCTTACAGACAGCAGAAACTTGATTTTCATGGTTCAGGAGGCTGGTGAACATGCATTATAAAGGCCTTGGCAGATCTCGTATTTGGGGAAGGCCCACTTCTTGGTTTGCAGGTGGTAGTGGTACTTTCTCTATGTGTCCTCACGTGGTAGAGAGGACAGGACAACTCTCTTGAGTCTTTCTTATACAGCCACTTATCTAAGTCACCACTCAAAGACCCATGTCCCACTATCACTTGGGTGATTTGGTTTCAAGATATGAACTGTGGGGAGGTTATAAGCCTCTGGACCACACCAGCATCTGAGAACTAAGTTCTGCTCACTCACTAGATCTGTGAGACAGCCATCTGGTGAGGGCTTCCTGGCTCTGAGTGGGCAGAGAGGGCTCAGTTGGAATTTCATAGGTCTCAGTAGCACGAAGATGTACAGGGGAGGGGGGGGGGAAGAGACAATAGAGAAAGGGAAGGAGGGCTCTGAGGGCAGGGCCTCTCAGCCCCAAAAGGGGGATGCTGCCTCTCCTCTCTCTCCTGACTTGGATGTCCCAGCAGCTAGGAGGGCTGAGTGGGCCAGACCAGAGTGAAAGGCTCAAAGCAGGCCCTGAGAGAGAACCCATCCTACGTGGAACTCTGGGGAGTCTGGCTACTGATTCCACCACAGATGGACAGACAGACGATCAGGATGAAGAGAGGGGCCTGGAATGGGTCAGAGCCTTTGGCCCCACATCCAGCAGGAACAACCCAAGGGGGCTTCCCCTTCTTCCCCTTCCTACTGGCTGCCTCCATGCTGGATTCAGGGCCATTGTGCTGCAGGATTCATGGCAGGCTGTTGGGGAGCTGCAGGCTGCTCTGCCTCAGAGCTGAGGTTACTCTCAGATTCATGGGAGCCATAAACCCGCGCCCTATTTCTGCTCTAATTGAGGCTATTTGTATTGTGACTAAAATAATCAGAGACAATTTTATGGGTATATTTTTAAAAATAATTACAGCCCATATATTTAACTTATATAACCGCAGTGGCAATTTGACTAGTCTCCCCAGGGTCCCGGTCTAAGGGCCTCTGAAGGGGACTTCCGCCCCAGTTCCTAGAACCCTCTCATCCCCAAAATCTCAAGCAGATGTGCTGTTGGTTGATATGGATCCCTGAGGCCAGAGGCACAGTCAAGCCCTTGTCAAGAACAGGCGGTAAAGATGTAGAGGCAGGCATGCCACCGCGCGGACCCCAGAATACTGTAAGGCAGAAGTTTCTGGAGCTTGCCTAGCTCCTGGATAAGCACTGACCTTTGTGGTGGATGTCTGTTCTTTCCCATCCAGCATAGAATTACTTGTCTGTTGTTGACCCTATTTGTTATGGTTTGGGGTTTTGTGAGGGGAAAAATATAATACAAGACACATATTTTATAAGGTTATTTATGGTGGTCACCCAAAGCATCATATACAAAGAGAGCACAGGAAATCTGTTCCTACACTGAAGACCAAAGAATCCAGCTGAGGGTCTGGATCCCATGGTAGTGTCCCTGAGTCCAGCTGAAGACCAAGAGCCCATAACAGGCCCTTACATAAGTCCAACTTGAGATCTAGAGCCCACTCATGGAGGCCTGCTCCATGCATCTGCACTGGGAAGGCCCAACAGTCAGTGGCAGAAGATAGAAAATATGTGTCAGCAGGAAAGAGGATCTGTGCCCGCAGCCTGAGGACTCTGCACTGGAGCCAGGAAGCAATGCTCAAAGTCAGCAGCAGAGCTCCTCTGAAAAGCACCACAGCCATCCTCAGCAACAGTGAGGTCCCAAGCTCTCCAAAGATGAGGAAAGCTGAGTTCCCATCAGGAAAGCCAATGTGACAGGCTTCTCCAGGAGACTGAGCAGTGCACCATCTTCCCCTCTGGAGCCAAGAAGCGATGCTCAAGGTGAGAACCAGGGCTCTCCCAATGTGAACCGTAGCCATCCTCAGTGACAGCAAGGTCCCAAGCTCCTTGGATGATGACAACAGCTGAATTCATCAGGAAAGCCAACATGATCCAAGAGAACCAACAGCAGCCCTAGGAAAATCAGCTGCTCTGACAGCCTCCCTAACAGGTTCCCTAAGAACTTCTCTTCTTCTCCAATTCTACCTCTTGTGCAGCTGGCAACAATCCTTGGGTGGCCCTCCCATACCCAGCACCACAGTACTTCAGCTCAGCTGGGTGTAACAAATTGAATACCAGTTGTCAATCTACCAGACCATTCTTCTTTGAGTTCTCCATTCCTCCAACTCTTTGTCCTCTTGTTGCTATAGTATCTGGCTATCCTACAAGCTTTGGCCATTGGGGAGCATTGCATTTCCCAGCCTGGTGTTTGGCTCAAGGCTAAGCATATAACCCAATATGAACCAAAGAAATGATGAATACTCTTTCCAGTGGATGGACTCCTGGATTGTTGAGAATCTGGACCTACTGCCCACCATCCTTCCCCCACACAGAGCTGGAGAATGGTACCAATATGGAGAAGAATCAGGTAGAAAGATGTGAAACAGAAAAGGCCTTGGGGACTTGGAGCTCAGGCTACTGCTCATGTTTTTGATATGTGAACCACATATTCCATTTGGGCTTAAGCTTAGTCAATCCAGACTTTTGTCATGAAAACCAAAAAGGTTTTGTTGTTGCAACTTATGCAAACTTCAATATCCTCACCTGTAAAAGGAAAAAGGAAGTCTAGTTGCTGTGGGTTTAGTATGGCCATGCACAGAGATTATCTGTGTATAGCACAACAGAGGAGCCACTCAATACATAGTGATATTCTATTAGGCAGGTTATGGTGGACTGGAAGTTTGTCATAAGTTTAAGTTATGTAAAAAGGAGACAGGAAGAGAGCATGCAGAGATGTTACAGCCCAGGAGGAGGCCCTGCCCACATACTTATGGGTGACAACAGCACTCTTCCTGCTGCTTGGCAGCATGCCCTTACCTTCTCCATCAGCATCCCTCCTGCTCAGGCCTAGCATGATAGACTGCGCTCCTCCATGACCCCTTCCTGTGCCCTGTCAATTCTGTATTGATCTTCCCCACATAGCACAGGCTGAAAGAATGGAATCAGTGGGATGCGAGGGAAGGAATAGACCCCAGGCCAAGAGGGAACGGGCAGGCCAGGAGCCATACACCCACAGGGTGCTCGAGGCTCTTGTACCAGAGGAGAGGTGCTCCACTTAGCTCCTGAGGCTCCTTTCTCCTCAGCAATGTCTCTGCTTTCTGTGAGCTGCTGGAAGCCCCCCACCACACACAAACAACAAATGGCCTGCAACCCACATCTGGGGCAAAGCAGCATCTGGCCTGGGTGCTTCTCTGCCATGCCAGCACCCAGCACTGACTGCACCTGAATAAATCTAAACTCACCACTCAGCAGTTTTCTCTGCTACAGCAGCCTTTACTTGGAAAGCCACATCTGTCAAAGATGCAAACAGTGGTGGGAGCCTTCTGTGCTGCTCTCAGGAAAGTCATCTCTTTGCTGGCTTCCAACCATCTTGGCCTTAAATGGCAGTGAAGAACTAAAGGACAAGTGACCCTGTGGGAGGAGCACTTTCCATGCCCAGAGGCTCATCCGATGTGGCTACTACTTAGGAAAGGACTGGAAGGAGGGTGGAGCCGGACATTCACCTGTGTCCAGGATTGCTCTTGACTACATGGCTTAGAGGATCATGGAAACTGGGGCGTTCTCTCTCTCTCTCTCTCTCTCTCTCACGCATGCACACACACACACACACACACACACACACACACTTACCTACCTATGTACACTCACATTTGTCCACATGAGTACAATCCCATTTGTACATACATGAATGCACATACTCTCACAACTTGCATGCTTACAAACATACACACTCATCTACCGGTGTGCAGTGCTCTTACATTTGCCCATGTACACGTACATTCACACACATGCACACTCTCACATATGCACATACTCACAAGCTCATGTGCACATAAGGTACACCCTCATTCATGTACTCTCACATGTGTGCATACATGTTCCCAAATGTGTCCCAAAGTGTCTGGACTTTCTGCCTAGAGCAGAGAAGAGAAGTCTCTGTTGATGTCCCTTCATGGCATTCTGCAGGATCCTCACACACCAGGCATTCTGTATCGCTAGCCTGGGAGACCAACTGTTGCTGTATATCCATGTCCTTATCATCTTCAGATTTCCCTGAAAGGTAGGGCATATCCAGCATTCTCTGGTTCTCATAAATATTGGCCTCCCCATCCGATGGAATATTCACTCCCCCATCCCCATAACCTCACCACAGGCCCTCTGGTTTCAAACATTTTTTTCTGCCATCAGACCTTATGTTCCACAGATGGTCTTGAGAATCCAGCTGCCCTCACAGGCCCAGACACAAAGGTACAGAGGACAGCAGGTTCAGCAGGACATAAAACCCTTCACAGTTGGCTGGTATAATGTACATGCCTGGAATCTAAGCACTGTGGGAGGCTGATACAGGATGATCATAAGTTTGAGCCCAGCCTAGGCCACTCTGTGAATTAGTGAGGCTCTGTGTTGAAATAAAAAAGAGAAATAGGAGTGCTACACAGTTCAGGGCAAGGGTCCTGAGTTCAATCTCCAGTACCAGAAAACAAGACAAAACAACCACCATCAACACTAACAAAAACCCTTCACAGTACAGAGAGATTATCAGGCCCAGGGGAATCTGTGGGATAGTCAGGCCCATGCTCTCCTTTGTGTGTGTGTGTGTGTGTGTGTGTGTGTGTGTGTGTGTGTGGTGATGGCAGCATGCAATGGAGATGCTCTTGACTACAGGTCATGGTCCTAAAGTGTGTAGCCTAACAGCTGGCCACACCTACGTCCCTAGTAATGGCTTGATAGGCTCCTCCCTTCAATAATGAGGGAATGACAGGCATCACCTCTCATGTAGCCTTTCTAGGAGCCACACTTCAGATAGACCCCAGCCATTTCCCCTACCACTGCACATCTAGGATAGGCAGTATCCCATCCATGGCCCTGCAGCAGGTCTGTCCTTCTCTCCCATTGCCACTGTGGGAACAAGACCTGGCTCTGTCAGTTCCTGACATCACAGTTGGTACCCGCTGGTCCATTTCTAGACTATCTTCCTTTCTCCCCAAGCCCCAAGCTGGATGCCTCCATCAAAGTCCTCCAGTGAGGGGCCTTTGTGTTTTCTGAGTCTGCTCCACTTTTTCCCTAAGTTCAGCGTGGGCAAACACTACCTGCCCAAGAGCCAGATAAGCCAAGAAGCCCTCTTGGAGGAAGACTACTTCTTCCTTCAGCCTCCGGGTCAGGGTGGAGGATCCTCTACAGGACTACCCTGACAATGGGCAGGAAGCTGGACCTGCAGGAGCCTAAGGTCTTGCTTTTGAGTCCCTGATGTGGTTTTCTTGAGGCCCTGGGTGATGCTAACCTTGTCCCCTCCTGTAGCTGCTAGGCTGGTACTGAAGATCTAGAAATACCTAGAGAAAGGAGGAGGGGAAAATAGCTCCCAAGAGTCACCCTACAGACGGGCTTGGGGAGATAGATGCAAGCGATCACAGGAAGGGGCTACTCGAGGGACAGATGGTAGACTGGGTGGGCCCTCGTCTGTACACTACTGGATGAGTGGATCCCCTACAAAAGGGCCCCAGTAAGACTCTGCTCTCAGGATCGCTGTCCTGAGCCCTAAAGACCACACGCTCCACCCAACTCCTTGTTTGAATGAGGACACTGAGGCCCAAAGGCAGAAGCCTCTGTGCAAGGTTATTCTGTAGGCTGTAATGTTTCAAAGGGAATGCCTGCTTGCTTGTTAACATAGTTCAAACAGCACACAAGGATACAAGGCAGAAACTGAAAGCGTCCCCACCCTCCCAAGTCCACACTGCCTCCGGAAACGTGTACATGTTCAGACAAATCCCTCCTGTCTCTCCCCATCTCTGTGTAGTGTCTTCCCCCTCTTTCCACAGAATAAAGGATCCTGCATGGGTGAGGCAGGGACAGCTCAGAGCCTAAGCTGTGCCAGTCCCCACCTGTACCAGCCCCATCCATGCACCAGGGCCCCGCATGTGCCACCCCCTACTGCAGAGCCCATCGATAAAGGCTCATTATTCCATCCTGTCTGCCTAGGATGCTGCCGAGTGACAGCTGTTCCCTGTTTAATTACTGGTGGGCCTAGGCTATGCCAACCCATGAATAAAATTACAGTTGTTCTGCAATGCAAATACTGCTGGTATACAGTGGAGGGTCTGCGAGATGCTTGTTTTGATTGGCTGGCTTATTTTAATGAGAAAAGTTGTATCACATTTTAAAGAGCATTAGTAACGACGAAATTTGCACACCTAAAGATTTATATAGCACCACAAACAAATAGTAGGGAGAAAGGAAGTTATTTATAACTTTCAATATGCTCCTACCTCTGATGACATTGTTTTAGGGAAGGGAGCATTTTTAGCTGATAATTGCTCTAATGATAAATGTGGAAACTTAGGACCAAAATATCTGGAATATCTTTAAGAGGCAAAAGCTTCAGATTAGAATGAGTTGACCTTGTGGGGGATGGGGTGGAGAAAATCAGTTTGTTGTCTCCAAAGCTCCTGGGACAAGAACAAATGACGAATGCTCAGCATCGGCAGAGGCTTGCTATCCACGGGCGACCACTGGGCCCGGGTTCTGTTTCTGAAGAAGAGCCCCGGAGATGCGATCTCCATCATTGGTGCCGCTACCAGGGGACTATTTCTCTTCTGGTCCCTCTGCTTGCACTGCCGTGCTCCAAGAGACTAGAAATCTCATCCAAGCCACAGCTGGGTGATTGTGCAGCTTCCATTTAATTATCTGAAATCCATACAGATTTGAATGCAGAACATCGGGTTTGGTTTCTCCTTTCACTCAGAAAGTAGAGCTTCCCTGGGTAGGAGGGCACTTTCTGATGAACGCAGCTGGGAGGTGGCCTGTCCCTCGCTGAGTTCTCTCTGCAGATCCTTCTCTCTGGGCACACAGCTCAACTAAAAACATTTTTTTTCCCCTTGAAAGGGATTCTTCTCTGTCGGGCCTAGGTCCTAGCCTCTAAGCAACAGGACTGACTGCAACTTAACACCATCAGCGCATGCACTAGGTCTTTTGCTCCAGCACCATCTACACAGAGGTGGGGGTGGGGGCGGGTGCTGGGTCACATTCAAAGAATCTGTATTCTCTAAAAGCAGGCACGGTGAAGACAACCAAGCCTCACTCAGTTGTCCTTGTGACAACAACAGCAATGAAAGTGTAGACGCCCAGCTCAGGGATGGCAGATGAGAGAGGTCCAGCTGTTCCAGTGGTGGAAAGATCACAAGGCATCCAAGCCAACCTGGAAGGATGCATAGGAGCTAAGAGCAGGTAAACACTAGGCAGGGCAGAAAAGTGGACTCCCGGATTGTGAGAGGAGAGGAACTCTAGGTTCCCAGAGCACAGGGTGATGTCTATGTCAGGGACAGCCTAGGCTCCTCCCTAAGGCTGTCTCTGCAGCTCTGAGCTGGGGTCAGAGTGCTCTGGAGACTGCTCTGAGCACAGGTGGATGGGTGGGGTGAGAGCCTGAAAGGGGGGCAGGCCAATGGTCAGACAGGGGAAAAACAACTAGAAGGTGAAAGCAATGTTTTCTGCTCCCTTTCTCTTGGAGATCAGCCAAGACATCCAGCAAAGGGCCCCTCCTGGAATAAGGGTGCCAAAGAAGACTGAAGAAGACGGGTAGGACTTCTCAGCCAACTACAGGATTCTCCTGGCATCCTACTCTGCACTGGCATGGGTGCACATGTGTGCTTGCTTCAGCGTGGTGTTTACATGTGCATGTGTGTGTTTAAATATTTTGTGTTGTACGTTTTATGTATGCTATGTACGCTTGTGCTTGTGCATATGCAAATGTATGTGGTGGGCTCTAGTCTGTGTAAGTGTGTAAACATGTGCATGTATTTCTAACATGTGGGTGTGTACACTGGGGTCAACATGCACTCCTATATGCATGTGAGGGTGTGTTATACATGTACATGTACACTCATTCAAACATCTATGCCTAGACTAGACATTATTTTCTTTCTAAAGTCTAAAACTTTGGAATCTACATAGTCCAGCACCATCACTAGCAACACTGAAATGAATCTCATAGAGCTATGCACACAGCTCATACCCTCGGGCAGCTCAGGTTTCCAAAGTTTCCTCCATAGGGGAAGAAAATGGAAAAATGAAACAGCAGCAGCTGTCTCCTGGAACAGCGTGGGCCAGGCCTGGGAAAAAGGGATGAGGAGTGGGCATCTAATGTTAGCCAGTCTGGTGCAGCCTCCTGGGCACACCCAGAGCTAGGGGGAGGGAGCAGTGGCTAGGGCCAGAAGTAGCCCCACTCAGGGGCTCTGCAGACCGGGAAAGTGTTCAAATGCCTGTGGCTCTGTTTGTGCCAGGGTGTGTGCATGCTGTGCTTGTGCACCTACAGGTGAGGATGCAGGTGTGCACTTTAGGTGTTATATACGTATCTGTGTGTACATTTGTATGCAGATAGGTACCTGGTGCCTGTATATTTGTGCAAAACAGCCTGTGTTTTGCAATCCAGGGACAATCACCTTAATGAGCAAATTTACCAAAAGTTGCATCAAGGCATGTGGGCACAGGGCAGGGGGCTGGGTAGACACCGTGCTCCAGCCCTCTGCCACCCTGGCCCCATCTGCCAGGGTCAGTGGCATCAGGGAACAGGCTGTTTCAATGACTTTAGAAAGTGCTCAGTGGGCACAGGATCTACCCCAGGGGGCACTGAGCCTCACCTCTGTGGGAAAGGAATTCACTGTCAGCATTGAGTCCTCGTCCTGCTTACTGGATTGCTTGTGGTTTCGCTGATGGCAGGGCTGCAGTGCAGGGTCATTACTGGGCTTATGGAGTCTTCCTTGGGCTACTGCAAGTTAGTTGAACTCAGCTCCTTTTTCTCTCCTGGCTGATAGGGTAGAGGAGGCTGGGACCTGGAGGCGCTGATGAGGAATTTGGGACTAAATGAGTAGGATTTACCAGCTATGGGGAGACAGCTGAGCTTCAGGGAGTCACGGTGTTGGAGGACACCCAAATGGACCAAGGAGCAGTGCGAGCGCAGGGAGTGGAGATGTGAGATTTGACAGCTTGGCACACCCGGGGGCCAGAGACAGTTCATGCTGCACTAAGGGATCTGGTCTGTTTCATGCCTCTTCTCCCCCCAGGTCTGCTCCTCACCCAGCAGCAGTGCCATGAACCCATTTTATAGGCCAGCGCACGGAAGCTCAGAGAGGCCGTACAGCTGCCTATAGCCCCTCATGGGGAAGTATCAGAGCTGTGGCAGCAAGGAGGTCACCTGATTCCACCAAACAGGGGGCAACAGGGCCTGTGAGATGCTGGGACTGTCCAACTCAGAGGGATCATCCTTGATGCAGACATCGGTGGCTCTGATGCCAGACAATGCCTAAGATTCATTCTCCTTACAGTCTCAGGACATGAAGAAGAGACAACTTCATTTACCAACTGTCCTCTGAAAAAAAAAATTCCCTCATATTTAATTTGTGGAAAAGCCTGCTTTCTAGGACTCGGCAGCCCCAAGAAAGGAGAGCTTGATGGTGGGTTCCTAAGGAGAACCCCATAGTACAGGGAGCAAAATGAGACATAGATTCTTCCTTCTGTGGTGCATGTCTGCATGTGCATACTGTCACGTATTACTTACAGACAGGGCTTGAGCTGAGAAGAATCATTTGGTGATTTCATTGTGCAAACGCACACGCCTGCATGGCCTCGTACCTACACAGCAAGCCGGACCTGGTCTCATGATGCAGCCAACGGACATGTGAGGCTGCCACTGTAACACAGTGTGAGGCTTTGCAGTAAACTGTCATTTAAAAAAAAAATAAGTAGGAATACACCCCAAAATAATAACAAAAAATATTATACAATAAGTAGCTGGGAAATAAACAAATAGCTGGGTACCAAGGAGTGCACATATAGTTCCAGCAACTCAGGAAGATGAGACAGGAGGATCACTTCTGGCCAGGGGTTCAGGCCAGCCTGGCCAACAGTGTGGGACCTCCACCTCAAAAGAGAAAAGGTAGAGTAAATATATAAATCAGAAACATGGTCACTTAGAACCAAGTATCACTGCTAGATGTAATTGTATGCTATATTTTCACACCACTGGCAGCCTGTCATTCAGCACACTGTGCTACAATTTTACAACACTGACAGCAATGCCTAGCTGGCAGAAGTTCCGGGATAATCTTTTGTTTGTTTGTTGTCTTTTTGAGACAGGGTCTCTCTTGCTATGCAGATCAGGCTGACATTCAGCTCGCCTTGTAGCCCAGGCTGGTCTCCAACTTGCAATGATCCTCCTGCCTCAGCCTCCTGAGGGCTAGATGTGTGCCACCATGCCTGGTTCTGTGATAATCTTACAGGAATGCCACTGTTGGTTTCTTGACCGAAATTGCAATACATGACTATATACATACATACATGTTCTGTTTGTAATTCTTTGAAAAGTTTGGGGTAAGGTTAGTTTTATAGGATAAACCCAAATAACACTGATTTCTTTTCTGTCTCAGAAATGGCATGCTTAGCTATCAGTGTTCTCGAGGAAAACTTAAGGCTTTGCCTTGGAGGTAAACCATAATCGCAACCTGAGGCCTGTGCATTTTAGAGACTTGCTCCATATACCACTATAAGTACAGAATGTGATTTATCCACAGCAGGGCAATTTAACCAAGGAGGTTGTGTTATAACAGGAATAAGTGAGATAATTTTAGTATTGTAAATAAGGCCTACGTATCACTTACTGATCTCCCTGTGCCGGGTGCTGATCTGAGGGATTTGTGGGGACTGGTTGTCTTAATTAATTTTAGCTGTGGAACTTGAGGTAGATGCTGCTATTTCCACAGCTTCAGACAAAGCTGAGCTTTCTGCCTCCAAATTTCCCAAGACATGTCATCAACCTTGTCACAGTGTACAATGTAGTTTTGGCCTTTATTAAAGTTTCGGTAGGAAACACTGTTCACTAAATTCTTTAGCAGCAGATATATGTAAAAAAAAAGTATTCAGAGACAGCTGGGCATGTCTGTAATCCCAGCACAGTTGGAGAGTGAGGCAGGAGGTTGGAAAGTTTGAGCCCTACCTGAGCAACTTAGTAAGATTTTATCTCAAAATAAATAATAAAAATGATGGATTTAAAGCTCAGTGTGAACGCACTGGGCTCAATTGCCAGTCTCCCCCACGCCACCCCCCCAAAATGCAATTCAGGCAGCTGGTCATGATGGATAGAAGTGGTAGCATAAAGGAAAGACCTCTGGTCTCTTCTCTGCAATGAAGAAAGTGAGTGAAGAAAACAAATTTCAGAAAAGCCCTACTGAAATTCAAGCACCAGCCACATTTTACAAACATCAAGAAGTTTCTCCCAGCTGCTGGGCAACTGAGACCAGAGTGACAGTTTGCTGGGACAGACTTGTAACAGTATAGTGCCAGGGAAGGCTAGCACAGAAGATGCCTGTGAAATGTCACACACGTCACTTTCTGTCCAGGGCAGGGTAGGCTGTGGGCACAGTCAGGGACGGGTGGGGCCAATACCTGCCATGTCCCAAAAGCACCCCCCCTCCTATTCCCCTCCAGCCCCAGAGCCATGAGCACAGGCTTGACTGCAGGGAGGAGAAACCCTTCGAGGCTGGGAGGTTTCTCTAGCCTGGATATTTCCTGGGATAGAGAAACTTCTTCCAGATCTCCCCTACCTTGCAGCGCTGGGTCTGGTACAAGAGTGGAAGTGTACAAACACTTTTTGTTCCCAGAGAACAAAGGAAGAGCCCAGCTTCTCAGCCTGTAGAATTCCATGGCCAGGGCCCTTCTCACAGTGGCCCCTCATCACCACATTGGGCACAGCTCCTTGTTCAGGGGCACCTTTCCTGAATAAGCGGAATGAATCTCGGGTACGCGGTGGGGATGGGGCACATGCCCATGCTGACAAGCAGAACCCTAGGCGCAAGAGAAAAGGATGGCAGGGCAGAAAACTATATTGTAATAATGTCAAGGAAGGAGGAAACCAGCATTCCAAAAATATTTGCTCTCAAAAACAGATATTGAGTTGAAAAATAGCCCAAATAATAACTCTGCAAATGGAGCTACAAGGAGGAGAAGGTGAAAACTTGCTGTGGTCCAAACGGAGCTGGAAGTTGGATAAACAATCTGAGGATGCAGACCGCAGAATTTAAAAGGCATCAAGGACAGTGAGAATCCGGAGAGGCCCTGTGAACAACTGATCCAGCTGCACAGACTGGGAGCTTGAGAGCGTTCTCTCAGAATGCGCTGAAAGTGAAGAGAAGGCGACAATTTAAAGAAACAACATTAGAAATCCAGTGAGGGTAGGGGTGCTAATATGATTAATAGAAAAGAATAAAACCTGCACAAAATAAAGAGATAAAATTTTGCTGACTGAAGCAGATCGCCTGTAGGCTGAAAAGGTTTATTTATAGCAGGTAAAACAAATAAACATAGGCCGGTGAGACGGCTCAGCGGTCTAAAGTGCCTGCTTAGGCAAGCTTAGGCAACCTCAGGGACTGCAGTTTGATTCCCAGCACCACATGCTGCACCAGCCCCACCCCCAGGGCAGGCTGAGCTGGCCATAAAAAAAAAAAAAAACAAAAAAACAATAAACATTACTTATGGGTGTGGTAATACAATGGTGTAATCACAGCACTTGGAAGGCTGAGGCAGGAGGATCACCATAAGTTTGAGGCCAGCCTGGGTTTCACAGTGAGAATCTGTCTAAGAAGAAAGAAAGAAAGAAAGAAAGAAAGAAAGAAAGAAAGAAAGAAAGAAAGAAAACACAAATACAAAAAAAAAAAAAAAAACCCACATTGCTATGGTTTTAATGTGCCCCCCAAGTTCATATATGGGAAACAATCCCAAAATCCATAAATTAAAAATACTTGGAGGAGGCTCCTCTGGGAAGTAATTAGGGTTAGGTGAAGCCATGAGGCAGAAAGCCCATGATGGCACTGATGGCCTTATAAAAAGAGAAGAGTCAGGTAGCACACCGGAAGACTGAGGCAGTGGGGCTGCGTGTTTGAACCTAGGCTGGGCAACTTAGTCTTGCAAAATAAAGGGCTGGGGATAAAGCTCAGTGCAAAAGCCCTACATTCAATCCATAGTACCAAAAAGAAAGGAGAAGAGAGGATAGGGGAGAAGAGAGAGGGGAGAGGAGACAGACAGATGGACGCATGGATAGACAGACAGACAGACAGACAGACAGACAGACAGACAGACAGAACCGAGACTGAGTACCGACAGCCTCCGGAGCTAGTGTGCTTGCTCCCTCTTGCCATGTGATGCTCAACGCCATGCTATGAGGCAGCAGAAAGATGCTGAGAAGATGCTGGCACCAACTCTTGGACTTCCCAGCCTCCAGAACCATGGGCTAAATAAACTTCTATTCTTTATAAATTACTGGTTCTTAGGTGTTCTGTTGTAGCAATCTAAGAAGTTAAATCAAGCATTGAATGATAGCTGTAAGTAATCTCATCTCTTGAGTGATTAAGGAAAGATCTACAATGACATAAGCACAGGCTTGGCCTTGGGTTTCTTCCCTGCACCCTCTGTGTTCTGCCCCTCTCGGGATGGCCTCTTCTTGCCTTTTCAGCACCTCTTCTGCCTTCATGCGTTGCCCTCCCTGTACCTGCTCTCTGTTCATCACCAGCTGATTCAAGTGAGATGTACTTGTGCTCCCAGTGACCCTGTTCTCGGCTGTGCCAGGCAGTGGGGACTCATCTGGGAGCAGAGGCTGCCAATGCTCAGGAGCTGAGCCTGAGCCATTCAGGCTTTCCTAGCACAGGGTCTCTACTGCAGGTGGAAATAGATAGCAGAGGGGAGAAAGCCATCCTGAAAATTTGGGTCAATGATGGGACAAGCCCTGGATGACAGAAACCACATAAATGGGCCACAGTAGAGACCAAGTGAGTGACCTGTTCTTCTAAGCCAATGGGCCTTGTCTAGGCTAAGCCAAGTATCACATAGCAGGGTGACCAACATCCTGACCACCTACCTTCTTAGTGACCCAAAGAGGCAAGTATCCTAGTCAGACACTGTGATCTAGAAGGCTGGGAATCATAATTAAAGTCTCAGATGCTTTTTATCCAAGGGTCACTCTAGCCAGAGAGCCTAAATGGCATAAAGGTATGAATGAGCTGCATTTATTATTTTCACCATGGAGACGTCCAAGAAAACTGACCTTTTCAGCTTCAATAAAAACGGATTTTCCTGTAGGTCCTTTGACAGCAGCTGGGCTGAAACTCAATATTAAACACCAAAGAACAGGGAAAGGAGAAGCCTTCCCTGGGCCCTGGAGAGTTATTGACATCCATTTGCAATTAGATAAAAGAGAGTCTCGCCCACTCCTGGACCCAGATGGCTCAGGTAGCTCTCCAGATGAGAGATGCCTGCTTTTCACCAATTCTGTTCAAGGAAGGTTGGACTGGGGACAATGCCGCAGTAGCAGGCTGCCCTGGAATTCCACAGGACTAGAATCTGACTGCTTGAGACTTGGTGTTTCTTCTTGTAATATGGCTGGGATCCCTAGATATTCCACCCTGACTCAACTTCTCATAAATGCAGCTCAGGGTTGACCCTCGTGCCATGGTTTATCCACAGTATTGGGTAAAAACCTAGCAAACTCCTGGCTTCATGACTCTATAGGCCATGATAGCCAGTATATGGAAGTGCCCAATGACTGTCAATGATAGCAGAGCTGGTTTGCATGGAAACAAGGTGTTATGCAGAGGCAATTCCTGGTGTTTCTATTCAACTCCAGTTATTCTCCCACCTGACACACATACACACACACACACACACACACACACACATACACACACACACCCTGTACTATCTTGCCACAGTGTAAGTCGAACAGTTTTAGAAGATGTAAACTGAGACTCAGTGTGGTGGCGCGTGCCTGTAATCCCAGCTCTTGGGAGGCTGTAAACAGGTGGATCACTGTAAGTCAGATCTAGTAGTGAGAGCCTGAACACCTGGAGACCCTTCAAAAAAAAAAAACGTAAACCAACCAGGCTAACAGATTTCAATGACTTTTGGAAGTCAGACAGAAAAGAGGAGTGCATTCTAATACAGTAACATCTGAGGTGCTTCAGAGGGGATGGGGTAGGGGTGAAAGAACATACTCATTGTCCAGAGACTCCTGGTCAATGAAAGGGGGCCTGGGTTGTGGAAGTTGAGCTGGGAGTGAGGTCTTCCATCACCAAGGAAATTGGGTGATGCCACAGAAGATTGCGAAATTGAAAGCTACGAGAATCTGTTTCTCCAGAGATAACTACTGAGCTGCCAAGAGCTGGCTGAATCCATTCCTGGGAACTCTGAAGCCTAGCTGAACACTTGCAGTATCCAGGAGAAAGCTTGCTGAAGAAGCAAGTACACTTTCATCAGTGTATATTCCATGTGTGCTTGCATCCCTCACCCACTAATCCTTTGACAGGCAACAGTGAGGATAGTGGCCTGTGTTGCCGCGGAGGCACCTTGCTGGTGCCAAGATAGTTCATACCTCTAAAACTCAGGGGTTGTGAGTTTTGACTGTTAATCACTGCTTTTGATCACTGAAGGGTTAGTCCTGAGGCTGGCCAGTGTCTCAAATCACAGTAGCATTTCTCTACTGTGAGGGGATTTAAAGAGATAGTATTTCCTATCCTCTCCATTCCACTCCTACACACTTTTAGGAGCCAAACATTTAGGGAAATTTTTATCAGGTCACTGAACAATGAAATAGGAACTTCAGTGAACACCTTCAATAATGAATACATGCTTTGCAGAAATAGTTTGCAAAAGTCAAGTGGATGTTCCTAGCTCTCTGTAAGAAAAATCAATGATCTCCAAGTAGTGGGAGAATTACAGTCCCAGATTTACCACTGTAAGATACTCAACATATCCCATCTTTTGAAAAACTACAATTTTTCAAACAAGGAAGTATGATCTGTTTATAGAAAAAAAGAAATCGACAGAAATCATGTCTGAGAAAGACCAAACATGACATATAAATCATGACATTCTAAGTCAAGAGCATTAATCAACATTAAGTGAGAAGGAAACTGTAAAAAGCCCTTCCTGGTCCTCATCTTAGTTCGAGTTTATGTTTGTAATCCCATAGATAAGTTATTAGAATCGTGTCAGGTTAATTCCAATCAACCACAACCAGTGCAACCCATGATGAGAATAAAGACACTAAGGCATATTTGTAGTTATGGGGAGCCGAGGAGTCCTAAGACCCGCGATGATGATGGCTATCTGGAACAAAGGCCTCAACCCAGGACGGAACCCACGTTTTGTTCATTCATGAAAGAAGGAGTTTGAGGATGAGTGACTATGAGAATGGTAGGAAGTAGGTGAGTGCTATGAGCTGGGTTAGGTAGGAGACCTCAAATCACTTCTGCAACGTGAGGTGATGTAATGCAGAGAAAGATACGCAGAAAGAGTAATCTGCGTAATGCAATTGAGATAGTATCTAATATTTTGGGGTTGGTACTTCAGCTCTGATGTGTAATCTTTCAAGCCCCAGAAAGTCATAGCTTCTATATTGAGGATCCATTCCAGTTGACGGTGTGGAGCATTGGCTCTTCATCCCATCTTGACCCAGCTCACAGTAGAGAGAAGTAGGTGGGGGTTCCAGGGAAACACGCTTGCCATCTTCAAAGACTACCACCAGCATCTTGGCTAGAGCGATATGCATTGCTTAAAGCTAACTGGAGGGATAAGGAAAACTGCTAGCCTCCTCTGTATATATCAACACATGGAAACAGGGCCAGCCTCAACCAAAATAGAGGCAATTGCTCCTCTTTCAAGGAGAGTCACTCAGATGCACCCCCCCCCCAACAGGAAACTACAAAGAACTAAAAGAAATTAGAAAAATGATATAAAGAGAAATTCACAAGAAAAAACCAAGCAGACATTTTAGAGCCAAATACTACAGTAAGTGAAATAAAAAACTCATTGGAAATGTTCAACAGGAGATTCACACAGGCAGGAGAAAAAAAATCAATGAGTTCAAAGATGAGGTCATTGAAATGATTGAGTCTGAGAAATAGAAAGAAAAAAGAGTGAAGCAAAATAGAGCCCAAAGGACCCATGGGACATCATAAAATATACTAATATATGAATTGCAGAAAAGAGAGGGACAGAACAAGTACTTGAAGACATAATGGCTGAAAAATGTCCCAAATCTGACGGAAGACATAACATAAACATCCGAGAAACCCACTGAATCCCAAGCAGGATGAAGTCAGAGATCCACTCAGACTTTTGAAACATAAAGTTGAAGAGAAAAAATTTGAAAACAGAATCAGAGAAGCAATCCATCATGTACTGTTTTAGGCAGCTGCATTAGATAGGAATATTATAGGGAGTCAGACAGGTTAGGCCCTCAAAGGACCCAATATGGAAGGCAAGATATTTTGCAACTGTGGGAGAGACGGGCACCTCAAGACAGAAGAGTAAACAAATGCAGCCACATACCTTCCTAGGGATGGGTATTAGGGACTGATATTCTAAATAAGTATCAATCACCTTAAAAAAGCCAGAAAACATAACTAACCCACTCCTCTACAGGAAAGAAAAAAAACCCTGTTCTACATTCATGCCTGCTTGCTATGTGATTCACTTCCCCATTTGATTCTACTTTGATCAAGTTTACCTGAGAAATTATGCTTGTAATCTTATTGGGACCATAGTTTCGACTCACCTAATGTGAGAGTTCCCATGTTTTCCACCGTAGACACCCCCACCTCATGGTTTTGCTCTATAAAAATGCCTAGAAAAGGCAGATTCCCAGGCAATCCACTCAGGTCCCCTTCGGTTCCTCTGTGACAGAAGCTTTCTTCCCCCCAATGACTATATTCTGCTCTTAACCTCCATTGTTCCTAAAATTCATTTTTTCGTTTTAGAGAATAGGAACTTGTCCCGGATAACTTTTGGGTTGGGAGTTTCATTCCCTTATATCAGTATAAGATATTCTCAGGAAAATCAACAGCCTATTTCTCACAAGAAGCCACAACAGCATAAAGCAGTGAGAGAACATTGTAATGTCTTGAATGAAAAAAAACTCAATCAAAAATTCTCTATCTGGTACAACGATGCTTTAAGAATGAGATAGAAACCAAGATACTTCTTAGTAAACAAAAGCTGAGAGAAACCATTACTGCTAGGCCTTCCTAGAACAATGTTTTAAAAAGTGCTTCAGAGTGAAATAAAAATACACTGGATAGTAACTCAAAGTAGTAAGAAAAAATAATATCAGCAAAGGTAATTATATAGGTAAATATAAAAGTAGATATTTTTGGCTTGATTTGTAGCTGGTTTTGTTTGATTTAGTTTAGGTTTGGTCTTCTGGTTTAGTGTGTACCATCCCCCTTTTTCCTTATATGATTTGAAACTAATTGCATAAAACAATAATTTTAAGACTATGTCAATGGGTATATCATGTGTAAGATCATTTGTGATGATAATAATTTATAGGGGAAGGGTGTAGATACATCAGAGTAACATGTTTGAAATTGAATTATTTATCTTCTAACACCAACCTTTTGCGCTTTCTGCATCGACTCTAAAGCCTTCCATCGCAGGCCTTTCAGTTTCCCCACACAAACTCACACGGGACACTACATGGAGTGCCGTGCCTTTGACTGGTTCCTTCAGGTTCCCTCATGCAGACAGGTCTTTTCCACTCTTCCACCTCCGGAAGATGTATAATAGAATTTCACACAATCCCTATCAAATCCCAATGGCAATTTTTTTTTGATAAATAGAAACACTCTTTCCAAAATATATACAGAATCTCAAGGGATCTGAACAGCCAAAGCAATCTCAGAGAATGAAACAAAGATACAAGATTCATATTTTTTAATTATTTTAAGATTTATTTTAAAGATATCTTCATCAAAACAGTATGATACTTGTATGAAGGTAAACAGACAGCCCAATAAAATATAACAGATACCCAAGAAGTCAACTATCTCGTATATCATCAGTTGATTTCTACAAGGTTGACAAGATAATTCCACAGGAATGGGTCAGTTTTTCCAGTAATAGTCTAGGAAAACTGGATATTAATCTATAAGAGAATGAATTTACAACCTTACCTTATACACACAAAAAAATGAAAACGATCAAATCTCTAACATTAAGAGCAAGAATTATAAGACTCTTAGAAGAAAATATAAGTGAAAAACTTTATTGGCTTTGGATTAGGAGTGAATTATTAATCATGACCCTAAATGCACAGCAATAAAACAAAAATAGATAAATTAGATTTCACCAAATTTAAAAACTGTTGTGCCCCTAGGAACATCACTAGAAAGTGAAGAGAAAATCCACACAACAGAAGTAAATATTTGCAAGTCGTAACCTGATAATGAATAAATATATATTGGATGAATAATGAATGAATATGGAAAGAATTATTGAAAATCAACAATAATGATACACTCAGTCTCAAAAATGGGCAAATGATTTGAATTAACATTTCTCTTAAGCAGATAACAGTAGTGGCCAATAAGCCTAGGAAAAGATACTGAGCATCATTAGTCACTAGGAAAATGCAAGTCAAATCTACACTGAGATAGGCATCAGTTCACATTTATCAGTGTGGCTGCAATTTTTTAAAGTGAAAAATGACAAATGATGATGAGAACATAGACTGAAATCCTTGTGCATTGCTAGTGAGAATAAAAAATGGAAGATAAAGTGATAAAGCTCCTGTGGAGAACAGTTGGGTTTTTCCTCAAAAAGTTAAACATAGAACTACTATATGACAAAGAAATTCCACTCCTATGTGTATCTCCAGAATACTTGAAAATAGGGCTAAAATCATATACACTAATGTTAATAGATGGATTAGCAATAATAGCCAAAAATGTGGAAATAGCCCAAGTGTCCATCAATAGATGAATGGCTAAACAAAAACAAACCATATATATATATATATATATATATATATATGGTCTTACTGCACAGGTTGGATTCATGGTGATCCTCCTGTCTCAGCCTCCCCAGCGCTGGGATTACAGGCAGTGTCACCAGACCAGCATGGTGCACCCAGGGTTCCAGGCCCAGTGTGGCATGTAGTACTGGAGATGGAACTTGGTTTCTCGTACCTGCTGAGCAGGGACTTAGACCACAGAGCTATTGCCCCAGCCTTATATAATTAAATTATAACAAACAAAAATTCTGACACTTAGGTGTCTATAACTTGGATGAACCTTGAAATATTATGCTGAGTAAAATAAGCTGGTTATAAATGTAAAAATATTATGATTCCATTTATATGAAATATCTAGAATATGGAAAATTGTAAGACAGAAGGCAGAATCGTAGTTCATGGGAGGCAGAAGGGTATATAGTTCAGGGTTCCTGTGTGGCATAGTGAAAAATTTCTGTGAATAGTAGTGATAGTTTTATCACACTGAGTGCATTTACTGCCCTTGAATTGCACACTCAAAGAAGATAAAAAGTAATAATAATAATATGTATGTATATACATTTAAGCAAACATTTAAAAAATAACAGAGAATTTACTAAAGCTGTAAGTAGAGTTTTAATCAGATCTTCTCCCCTTGCTCTAAGGCCAGAAAAGGAGAAGCTGTTATGGTTTATGTCTAGTTGTCCCCCCAAAGCCTCACACAATCATGGGATGGGGACTTCTAGAGTTTGAGACTTGAGTCATGATCCACTGGGATTATGTGTTTTAGTAATGATGGGGTTATCAGTCTGAGTATGGCTGGAATTATTGATGTGGCCTAAGGTGGATAGGCTGAGGCAGAGAGCCTGAATGTAATATAAAGAGAGACAGAGAGACAGACGTTGGCTATTGCTCTCTGCGCCCTGGCTGATCTGTTGCCTCTGTCACGATTGTTTCTGTTCCACCGCCATGAACTGGATGCTCTCTACCCTGTTCCACTCAGCCTTGGGCCAGCCGAATATGGACTGTGAGCCTCCAGCAACTGTGAGCTAAATAAACCTTCCCTTCCTTCATTTTAAGTGTTGGGTATTTGTCCCAGCAATGAGTAAAAAGTAACTAAGACAGAAGCTAAAGTTCATTTTGATAGAAAATCGAACCAGTTAAATTTGGAGCACCAGGAATAATAGCGGATTGGGGACTGAGGGTTTCTCGACCTCCTCTACTCATCCGATGTGGGATTATCCCCATCACACACCACAATGCTGCATCCGTGCAAATGTGCACATGTACACACACACCCTACACCCATCATCACACCCATACATGCATGTACAAATGTCACACATCACACATATCACATCCATCCACATACCACTGCACACACACATAAATACCTACTGATACACCACACCTCTGGAACATACACTTCATACAAACACCACACCCACACATTGAAGTGTACACAAATGCTACAAACAGGCATCACATTATGCACTCCCCACGTATACACTACACACCTTAGGTATACACCATATGTCTATCATACTCCAAAGCATATAGCACAACACATAAACAAACTGGGCACATCACTAATACAACCACCCACACACACACACATATTCCTGGCTAGACTATCAGCAGAATACAGGGCTGTCTCTGAAAGAAGAGCCACAGATGCCACATGAGTGGGCTGTCCAGAGACAAGACCAATATGTTTTTTTCTCTTCCTCCCAGAAGGCCAGAAAGATAAGAAATTTAGAAAGATCAGGCTACACGACCAATGGGAGCCCAAAGATGTATTGGCCCTGGGAGGAAGATGGGAATGGGGGTAGGAAGTAGAACTATGGCTCCTATGATATGTCTTTGAGTAATATTTGACTTTTTGGGTTATGTGCGTGTACTGCCTTGATAACATTACTTAAAACTTAGACAAACAATATTAAAATCTAACAAATATAAGCCAGCTGCCCCTTATGATCTAGGTAATATTTCAAATGCAACAGAAAGTCTAATAACTTGCCTGGGATTTCTGCAAACCTGAGCTCATAGAAGTGGGGGGATGAATTATATTCTCATGGCGCTCCTGGCCCGGCTGCCGCCTCTGCTGATTCCAGTCCTCTGCACTGTATCATGCCTCTGTGATTTACTCATCACGGTCCACCTTCCCCAGCCTCTTCAAGTCAACCGAGAGAGTTATCGGCCTCTGCAGAGGGCTGCTTGCTGGGCACCCTCTCCTCCATGGCAGACATGGTCTTCCACCTTCTGACTGGGTCCCCTGATTTCTACACTGTCCCAGAGGTGGATGCCTCTAGGAGTGCACACGACGTGTGTGTGTGTGTGTGTGTGTGTGTGAAAACACACCTTCTGGGAACACAAGAGACTCTGAATTATTAATCCGTCTTGAAGAAACAACGGTGGTTTTAAGTAGCACATTTTCCCTCCTTTACACATTATTCTTCCCACGTATGATGCACACACAATAATCACAGTGACTTCGTACTTTGACTGCAGCTCACCAGTCTGAGGACACAATGACAGCAAAGCTCTCTCCCAGTGACTGGCAATGCCTTCCTCTGCACCATTCCTGGGGCACGGTGGCCTCCTGGGATACTACTTAGCAGAACTCTGGGGCAAGTGACCAGGCCACCTTTACCTTCAGAAATTCCAAAGGACTCATTTGCTAGTCTTTCTGGCTGGAGCCTGTTGGCAAATGCATATGATATAAGGAGTTGTTTCCCATTCATTCAGAACAGCTGCAAAAGGACTTTGGATCCATTCACAGCCCCTGGGACAGTCCCTTCCTGACATTGGCCTAGAGCCCATTTTGCAGAACCCTCTCCTGGCCCTGCTGAATTTGCCTAAGCTCATAGGGAGCACACTTACGCATTTTTCTCCCCTACTCCAGACAGCATTTACTCGGGCCTGTGTGGTTATCTGGTGTCTCATTCCTCTCTGTGGAGTGATATTGTCTGCATAGATGTTCCAGAGAACAACTGTTTGGGATGAGGATAGAGCCCCAGATCTTGCTTCTGCAGGTGGGGGCTCCATCCTGCTGGAGGTCCTTAAGAACAAGGCAGGCTCTGGTGACAGAGAAGTCCCTTCCTTTTGGGCTGCACGGTCATACAGTTCCTATTTAAGCAATGCTCTTGGCTGTGCCCCAGAGCACTTGAAAGGCATAACACATCTCATGATGACAAGGAGGGAAACATTCTGGGTTGAGCATTGTCCAGAAGCTACTCCCAGGAACGTCTAGGCCTTCCATCTCAACCCATGTATGGATCCATGGCCTTTCCTTTAGAAACCCAGGGATAACATCTAGGAGGGACAAAAGCCAAGACATCCTAGGTAGCAAGGACTCCTTCAGTGGCGCTGGCAGCCTGTCCTCCAGCTCCTGGGCCAGCTCCATGTGCTTTGCCATCCTGGCCCCATCCTTGGATACCCCACCTCAGGGCTTCTGCTTTCTTCCTAGCCCACCTGCCCAGACAGAGACAATTTCTCCACCAGCCTCAGTTCCCAAAGGAAGCCATTAAACTAACAGAAAATGTTAGGGAGTCTCTCTTGCCAGCAACCCACCTAGAAAGTTACTGCATGCCATGCAGAGGGAGCTGGGAGTGACCAAGGGTGAGATGAGATGCCGAAGTCTTTCACATCTGCATCCTAGATGTTGTGCTGGAGCATGTCAGGTTTGTAGCCATCATCAAAAATCAGGAGCACATGGCTGGTGTCTCTGCCTCTGTGGCCTCCCACTGGGAAGTGGACAGTGCCCTGGGAATTCCCAAGTCAGCTCTCTGATGCTCTCTCAAGTTGTACACAGTAAGCTGTTCCCTTCCACTTCCTAGAAAAACCTCTGAGACTCCCAAGTACTCTGTAGAATCTGTCTGTGCTTCAGACCTGGACTCAAGCCCCAAGTACACCAACCATGACTTTATGAGCACCCCAAACGACCCCACCCCAAATGGCAGGGTCAGAGAGTGAGGAGACACACTGCCCTAAGGAAATGCTCTGTGCCCATTGAAACAGCCCATGCCTGCCTGTCGGAAACTCTCTCACCTTCCACAAGCAAGTCTGGTTCTTGCTGACCTCTGAGTCAGTGCAAGCATGGATCAATACCAGTGTAAACAGAACTTCATTCTGAGTTGTTAGTTGTCCTTGCTGGTTTGGAGAGTAATACATTATGTTAGGTCCTGGTGTCTGGTTGTGAAGGGGCTTCGAGGGATCCTGGGCGGGTGGATCTGATCAGGGTAAGGGAACCACGTTCTAGGAGATGGTTCTGGGAGAACAATGACAACCTCTCAAACAAGGAGCTTGAAGACTGCTGATTCAGAGTGGTACACAAACCCCTCTCACCTAGTGCTGGGTCGTCTGGACCCTCACCAGATTTCCTGAAACTGAGCTGCCCACACATTCCTGTCTGCCAAGCTTGCTGAGGACAATTTATTAGGAATCGTCTGCTCAGCCTATAATGAGGCTTGGCCCTTCCGCTCCAGCACTGATTGGGGGTGTTTCAGGGAGATGGGCTTTCCAGGGATGCTTAGGCATGGCCGTGCTGTATCCTGGCAACCAGACCCAAAGCCAAGTCTTCCTGAGATCCTAACTCTGGCCCTGCACTGGGCAGAGTGGAGGCATGGCCACAGCGGATCTTCAGCTGGCTCTCTGTCCTCCCTGCTGAACCTGAGCTATGTGGGAATCTATGCCCTGCCCTGAGTGGCCACACCCTGCCCCAGGACGGCATTCAGAGCATGGGAAAAGCACTGTCTCCCACTACTGCCCCTCCAGTCTCCCAGGACACACCTTGACTATAGCTTTAGTTTTTCTATCTGTAAGGTGTGATGGGGGCAGCCATCCTGTACCCCCAGCCATCTCCCATGGACCTGTGACTTCCTACCTGCCCACACACCCTGCCACTCTCCCTTTCCTTGACAATTTGCTTAAAAGCAATAACAGTTAAAGTGACTGGGGTGGGGACAGAGTACTGCAGACCTCCAGACACAAACGTCCCTGGCCTCCAGGCACCCGCTGCTCTCCAAGTCTAGCCAGGACCTGTCATTTCTTGGCAGCCTTCTATTCTTTGCTATAAGGGCTAGGAGAGGACTGTGGGGTGTTCCAGCTAGTTCTTCACACCCTGTGTGGGTCTTCTCTGGAGAAGCCAGGAAGGTGAAGGTCGTCAACTGAGGTCCACCTCCCTGTTGTCCACCCTGTTAAACCATCTTTTCCTTCTGTAGCAAAGCTCTAGGGAGTCAGGAGCAGGCCTGGGTGTCCCCATCTGCAGAGCTGTTCTCCCCAGCGCTGCTGGTGATACCCCTACATTCTTCAAGGACATTGCCTTTCAAGAAGAAAGCAGCATTCCTATGCACACGGCCCTCCTCCAGGGTGACCCTCTCTGCATGGGGCCCAAATGGGTCCCCCCAAAGGGAATACAGAGGCCTCAACTCACCCATCCATGCAGTGGGTAGTAGGCTTCCCCAAGTAACATCACAGAAAAGCATCTCTAGATGTGTCAGCGAGAAGCAGAGACAGATTTGTTTGGCAGAGTACACTCCGAAAAAAATAGTATGGATGTTTTGGGTTATTGTAGTTTGGGGTTGGAGGTATTTATATATTTTGGGTTGTCCTCAACACAGGTAAGCTAGCTGGTGTATTCCTAGTGTTGGTTAAGTTCCATCAATGTGTTAGGTCAGAATGCAAGCAGTTTGTATGTTTGAAGCTTAGAGATACGGCAGTCATAGGTTTGTTTCCTTGAGGATGGAGGTTTGTGGAGTGTGTTTCTATAATACTGGTGAAAAATAGTAGGCTCAGTGTACAGGTGAAAAGCACAGGCCCAGCATTGGAACCTTTGTGTCTTGCAGCTGCACTTTTTCTTAAGAGCAAGTTCTGCAATTTTAAAATTAAAGCTATCCCTGTATCCTTTATATTTATCTGTATTTCTTCTCTTCTGCTCAATCCCACCTGCAAAGACTACCTAACGTGCAAGTATGAAGGCTTCTCTCTGGCCACAATTTAAGGGACAGTTATGAAGGGGGACTTCCTGCTCTGGTGTTGCCCTTAGGAACTGGCTGACATGTTGGATGCCCTCTGTGCCCTCTGTGCCCACTCTTGCTCTCATTGTTTCCTTCTGGGGAGTCTCATCCATGTAAGCCTCCAGCTGTATCCAGTCTGCGTACAAAGAACTCAAATGCTTAAGATACCTTTGGGTCCTGGGGCAGGGTCCACAGAGGTGAGGGGCCTGGGTTCTCAGCCTCTTAGAACTCACTACCAACTCAGAGCATAATTTCTCATGAATGGGACCTCTACAGATTTTCACTAGCTCATGACCTCCATGAAGAACTCCCTCTGTAGCAGACACTATGCCTGTTGTCCCCTGTATCACATTGAACACTTGTGTTACACCTGTAGCTCATTAGAGCACCCACCCACTCACACACATACTGGGAGTTGCTTTGTTCACAAATACAGGGCCTTGAGAGTGCTGGGAGTTCAGGATCCCTGGGCATTCCTGAGTCAAAGGCTGATGGATATAATAGTGTGGCAGTCCAACCCGTTTGCTCTGAGAATGACAGCTTGGATATTGCCTGAAATCCTAGAAGTCTTGGTTGGCTTCTTGCCTTTCCCTACCCTGCAGATCTGTCCCTTGTCGCTTTTCCCCAAGAACGCTTCCTTTTGATGTCACTGGCTGACCTTAGGCTGTGTCCTGGGGAACCTTACGGAAGACACTGCTCCTAACAGGAGAAAAATGGAGACCATAGAGCATCAGCACATACATTCACAAGGCTGTGATGTCGGATTTTGCATTGCCATGTTTATGTCAGGTCTGGAAGGATCACCTTTTGCCCAGAGGTCTGCTCCGTGAGAACTCTGCAACCACACTTGTTTCCCTTGTTGTTGAGAACTTCATCTGTTATAATTGAACTTTTGATATATCACCTGGAGTTTACCTTTGTGCACAATATAGGCAAAGAAACCTATTTAATATTTTCATAAGCAGTTAATTATCCCAGTATCACTTATTTATATGTTCTTAAATTAAAGATAAATTAGTACATAAAATTATCTCTATGATATTATTAAGTGAAAAGAAAAACAAAGAGTAGAACAGGGTGCGTAATAAGTTCTTTGCTTGTTTTTAAAAAAGCATACCATATCAGGGCTTCTATGTGCATGGAAAATTTCTGAAAAACCAACTATTAATAGTTGGTTTATAAAAAACTATTAATAATTGTTGCCCGTGGATAGAGAAATGGGGTTCTAGTGTCAAAGGTAGAATTACTTCTTACAGAATATCTTTTGACCTATTTGAATTTTTTATCATTTTCAATTATCATCTAAAAACCTGAGTTAATTAAAAAATCTAAGGCTCTGTGAATCACAAGTAACAATGAACAACTGAAGCTAACTTAAACACAAAGTGACAGTCATAGAGGTGCACACCTACAGCACAAGCACTCTGGAAGGCCGAGGGGTGAGAGTTGCAAGTTGGAGACCAGCCTGAGCAACTTAGTAGCTTAGTGAGACTTTATCTCAAAATAAATAAATAAAAAATCTGTAGATGTAGTTCATTCCAAAGGCCCTGGGTAGGGCAAGTGCAAGGGCCTGAGTTCAATCCTCAGCGCAGAAAAGGAAAAAAAAAAAAAAAACGTCCTGGGTACAAGCCCCAGAACCATTAAAGAAATAAAATGAAAATAAAAAGGGCATTCATTTTGGATGATATAGTGGCCACTCTAGAGCTCAAGAGAGCTGCAGGTGTTCAGACGCCAGGAACCAAGGGCAGAAAGCTAGCAGGATGCTCTTCTTGGCCTGTCCAACTGTCTCCTTTCTATGCCAGAAAACTCCTAAGTGGAGAGTCCCCAAAACCCACCCATCTCCTCCCACTCCCACTGTACAGCCATGAGGTACCTTATCATGCAACTCACTGTCTTCTCAGAGTGGGACCATTCCACTTCCTCTGTACCTGGCTCCCACAGTGCCAGCTGGAGGCTGAGCACTAATGACACCTTCCCCAACACACCCTATGGATACTAGTGAATGTCACTTGGAGGAGAGGGCGTGTTAAGGACCTTCTACAGTGGAACTGCATTCTTTGCTAGTTCAGAACAGATGCCAAACAGGGCTAGTGGATTCTTGGCTTTCACAGTTCTTTGGCGACTTCCTTCCCTGGTCTGCAAAGAACGATTTGTTTTGTTTGTTTGTTTGTTTGTTTTGTTTTTGTATTTTAGTAAGGGTCTATAGGGTCTCACTACATGTATTGGATTCATAGTGCTTCTCCTATTTTCAGCCTCCCAAGCACTGGGATAGCAGGCGTGCACAACCTCTCCCAGTCTCAATTGCCGTCTCAGCATGTCCCTGGGGCAGGGTCAGCACGGTTTGCTGGGGAACAAACCCCAGCTGCTGTGTTTGCCTAAGCAGGTACTTTAATCCACTCAGCTATTTGGCTGGCCCAAGAACTATTCATTATGGTGGGTTCAGGTGGAGATGAGAGGACTCCCTACCCAGTGTCCTGTGGGGACACCCCAGAGAGGAGTGCTCAGCCAGCTCCCCTGAGGGGATCCTCTCACCCCAAGCATGAACTCCAGACTGCACATCCTAAGGAACTCAGAATTGCAGCTACCAGTTGGCCAGAGGTTATTATTTTGACATTTTTCTTATGATGTCCCGCACCATCTCATTGAGCTTTATTCTCAACTGGCCACTATTCCTTCAGCCAGTAGTCAAAAAACCCATCTATTATTTCTCTAATACCTAACCCACTGGGAAGATTTCTTAGTAGTAGGAAATCCCCACTCTGGACTTCCTCACTCTTGTCCTGTCACACAGCTGTCTTTCAGAGAAAGATCATTTACACATAACCCCACTTTGGGTATCAGGGTTGATATCTGTTAATACACCTCAGATTATATCACCCAACTGGACCAGATTAAAATAAAAATATGTTTATTTAAAGCAGAACCCATGAACAGAAACCTAGACAGACCTCACAAAGTCCTGTGAATCAGAGCCTAACTCTCCCCATTGTTTTAGTTTAGCCAGCAGAAGAACTGACTTTGCCTGAAAACTTGGCCAGAAAAGTATTCCTTTGGTTCTGCTTAGGCCTGTGTCCACCCCTGGTTCAAACCCCCCAGGCCAGAATAGAGGGTCTGGGGAGCAGGCACTGTTTGAGATGGCTATTTCATACCCACTTCCACTGTCAAAATTAGGAGCTAATACTAGAGATTATTTGAGCTGAGGAGATACCTCCAAAAGGTAAGTGAGAAACTTAACAATCTTATTTTTCTTACTTTGAGATAATATGTGTAAATTATAAAACTCATAAAATTGAAGGAAAGGAAACACCGTTGTTCTCATAGCTCAGACAGTTACTGTTAACACCATACTCAGCCCCCCTGGTTTTCCACCTATCTTTGGGGGATATCCTTCCAGTCTCTTTCTGTAGTTATAATAAATTTTTATATATGGTAGCAGAATATGAATGTTCAGCCTGCTTTAATAGAGTTTACAAACTATTCGATCTTTTCTCTCTGTCTGTGTCTGTCTCTCTGTCTCTGTCCCTTCTCACTCTCTCTGTCTCTGACTCTGTCTGTCTCTGTCTGTCTGTCTGTCTCTATCTCTATCTTTGACACACTCTCTGTCTCTCTTTCTGTCTCTCTCGGTCTCTGTCTCTGTCTCTGTCTCTGTCTCTCTCTCTCTCTCTCTCTCTCTCTCTCACACACACACACACACACACACACACACACACACACATAGCATTAGAGAGATAGAATACAAATATCGCATTTCTTCTCTCAAGAAGGTTTGTGTAGTAAGCCCTCCTGCCCTTCAGGGAAAAAAAGTAACCAGATTTTTGGTAGCTAAATAATCGACTTAATGGCTCATCAAATCAGGCCTATTGTGAATGAACAAGAGAAAATGAGGGGCTTGTTGGCATTTGAGGTATGCAATAAACAGTACCCTTTTCTCCCGCTAAAATTGGAACCAATTGAAAAATAAAATACAGTAATCAGACAGATGAAGATGAAATCAGCACTGGGTTTGATGAGGCTGAGGTGCGGCCCTTGGATTTGTAGCCCTGGTGTCTTGTCACCACCACCCTCTTCCTTACCAGTGGGGACAGTGGTTAGTGGCATCACTGTACAGAAATATCTATCAAAATGAGTCTACGTTATTTTCTTTGCTCTAAAATTCCTTTGTCCCTTATCAATACCCTTCATTGTGTGACTCCACTGATTGACATCTTGGTTGTTTTAATGAGGAATTACAGAGGGGACTGTAATGAGCATCTCCATTTCATATATTGTCTTTGAAATTTTATTTGATTATTTCCTTATGAGAAATTTCAAGAAGTGGATCTCATACAGTGTAAATGCATATCGCCACATCGGTCTCGTGAAGAAGGTCACAATTCAGACATTACTTCATAGGGCACGAAATTTTCTCTACTCCGCATCAGCACTGGAAATTATTTCATTTTACTCTTTGCAGACATGGTAGACCAGAGATTTATTGTTCTAATACACACTTCTGATGACCACGGAAGTCAAATGTCTTTTAATGTGCATTGGTCCTTGTGTTTCTTTTGATAGCATTTGTCTTTTCTTCATTTTCTTACCATTACAGCACTTTGTGTGTTGAGGGCAATAATCTTTTGCTCACTATATATGAGCAAACATCTAAAAACATCAATGTTCCACATCGCTCTCCACATATGTACTCCTGATCAAATTTTAGTTTTTGGTTTTATGATAGGTGTATGGGAATCACCCAGAGAACAATCAACATGCACATGCTAGGTACATTTACAGCAGGCCAGTAGTTGCTCTAATTACTTTTCATGTATTAACTTACCTAATCCTTATAAAAGAGCACGCTAAGAGCTGTCACGGTGCTGATTTTACAGATGCAGACATTGGCGTAAAGAGAGTAAGCAGCTTCCCCAGGAGCACACGGCCAGTACGCAGGATTCAAGCCAGGCTACAGAGTCCTTTCTCTAGCGCCACATGCATTTATGGCAAATCCTGGACTGTCTGCAATGCTTCCTCAGACAGAAGTTGGTATGTGCGGGTTGGCAAAACTCCCCAGGCACTTTTGATATATCCACAGAATGAGCACCACTAGCTAGTAGTGTATTATTTATTTGTGTTTTGCTTCACCGTAGTTTTAAATTTTTACACAGCCAGATTTGTCCTATTTCTGTCTTTTTTTTTTTTTTTTTTTTTTTAGGACTACACTGGAAAAAAAAAAAAAAAAAGGCTCTTGCAGCCCAAATGCATCAGTTACCTATTGCTGTGCAACAACTCACTCTGGAAAACACAGTGAGTTAAAGCAGTGACAACGTGCTTTGCATAAGATGGAAATATTCAGATACGGCAGAGCTCAGGCAGGTCATTTTATGTGTTTGTCTCAGTCGGGATCACACAAACAGCTAAAGCTGCTGGTTGGATCTGGCTTTTGGTTGAAGACCCTGAGTTCTCCATGCAGTCTCTTTTTCTCTAAAAAGCTAGACTTGTCTCCTTTACTGCATGGTGGGCTAAGGATTGCAAGAGGAGAAAAGTTGTTCTATCTCCCACCATCTCTCTCTTCCTCCTTTCCTCCCTCTTCAGAATTGACAATTGAACCTTGTGGACTTTGCAAGGTGTTGCATCCCCAGCCCATTTAACAAATCTTTGAGACATGATAAATTACTCAGACTGGGTTAAACCTGGAGTTCTCTGCCCTCAGCCTGCCAGAGGTAGAGACTTCATAACTGGTACTGTCACATCCTTGCATTCTCTCTGCCAAAGCAATTAAGGGGGCAGCCCAGCTTCCAGGATGGGGAAATGCACTCAACAGCCAAGTCACCCTGGGCACAGGGATGCAGGATTCCTCTGATGTCATCATTGTAACAATGGACCACCCCTGGATATAAAAATCACTCTTCTGCAATGTTGACTAGTACTTCTGTTTTAGGTCAAATTCATGTAACATAAAAAAAAAAAAAGAAAGAAAGAAAACACTTAAAGTATGCAATTCAATGGCATTTTGTACATTTTTGTTTTCTTTATACAGTTCCAAGATATGTTCATCACCCTGAAAGAAAAATATGTGCCTTATTGGCAACCTTTACTCATTCTCCTCCCAACCTTAGCCCTGGCAACTGCCAGTCTGCTTTGTATCTACCGATTTACCTACCTATCATGGAGCTTTCACCCAAATGGAAACTTAGGAGAGCTGGCCTCTTGAGTATGACTTCTTTTAGTAGGAACAGTGTTTTGGGGGACTACACACATTAAAGCAGCGTAGTGGGTTTCTATTTGGTGGCAAACTTATTACACCCAGCTGAATTAAACTAGTGGGTGCTGGATGTGGGAGGCCCACCTGAGGGTTGTTGCCAGCAGCGTAAAAGGCAGAAGAATAGAAGCTGCCAAAAATGCTGTTAAGGATGCTGTTTAGAGAAGCTGTTGCAGCTGCTAGTTCTCTTGGGCTGTTCTACTGGAGGATCTTGTCATGCTGGCTTTCCCCATGAGCTTTGGAGGAGCTCTGGTCCTCATTTTGAACATTGATTCCTGGCTCCAGAGGGGAAGATGGTACATCACTCAGCCTCATGGAGAAGCTTGTCACATTGGCTTTCCTGATAGAAACTGGGCTTTCCTCATCACTGGAGGAGCTCAGGACCTCACTTGCTGAGGATAGCTGTGGTACTTTTGAGGGGGTTTCTGGTGCTTACCTTGAGCATTGCTTCCTAGCTCTAGTTCAGATTCCTCAGCATAGACTGCCTAGCTTCCACCACTGACCTCTGGGCTTTTCCAATGCAGATCTGTGAAACAGGCCTGCATGAGACATTGTTGTGGGCTCTAGGCCTCCAGCTGGACTTGTGGGAGGCATTGCTATGAGATCTTGGTCATCAGCTGGACACATGCAGGATATTAGGATCCAAGCCCTCAGCCAGAGTCTTCAATGTTTATGCGTGTAGACAGATTTCCTTTATTTCTTGTATATGATTCTTAGGTGATTCATTATGAACTACTGTTATAAAATGTGTCCTGTTTTATATTGATCACCTTGCAAAAACCCCAAACCATGACAACCAGGAATAAGAGCTTCATTTCTCTCTAGGACCAAAGACAGTGGCCTTTCATGGCTATACCACCCTTTGTTTAGCCACTCACCAGTGACTGGATGATCCTCCGGGTTATTGCCACCACTTGGCAACTGTGAACAGCACGCCTGTGCCTATCTAGCACTCTCCTGATTCTTCTTATATGAAATATTTCCCACATCTGAGTACAATTTTGCGCATGATTTGAGGTAAGAAATCTAACTTCATTTCTTTCCGTTAATCCACTGGCATGCATTTTATAGATTTGATTTCTTAGGCTGACTTTATCTTTCACCTTATTTATTGGTGGGTGTCCTTGGACAAGCTGTTTAACACCTTTGTACTGACGTTTCCTCATCTGTTACCTTGAAACAGTAATAGTAATTTACCTTATAGTGTTGTTGTCAGGATTTAACTTAGTTAATCCATGTAAAATACTTAAAATCAGGTCTGTAGCCGGGTGTGGTGGCACATGCCTATAATCCCAGCATGTGGGAAGCTGAGGCAGGAGGATCGGTGCAAGTTTGAGACCAGCCTGGGCTACAAAAGCGAGCTCAAGGCCAGCCTGAACTGCTGAGACCCTGTCTCAAAAAAGATTAAAAAAAAAAAAAAAATATCAGGTCTAGGCATGTGGAAAGCGCTTAGTAAATATCCATTATTACTACTAGTAACCCCAAATTTCTACGTACAATCTATTTGGAGACTTTTCTGCTCTGTTGTCTTATTTGCCTATTTCTATTTTCAATGATCCAGTTTTTAAAAATTTCTTAGCTTGTTTTGGTCATTTGGAATTCTTCCACTTGAATTTTATCAGTTTTCTCTCCCTAAATCACCCTGGGATCTTTAGTGGAATTGCATTTATAGATTAATTTAGGGAAAATTAAAATATTTTTATTACCAAGTCTTCCTGTGCTACAACATGTTTTTTCACTTATTAAGCTCTTATCTTACATCTCACAGCACAGTTTTATAGATTTTGTTTTATATATTCAGGTGCTGCAAATTTCTTTTGTTTTTTTCCATGGATATTTTATATTTTTGTTGCTATGGTGAATGGGATATTATCCCTACCTTATGTTTAACTAGTTACTATTTGTATATGGGGAAACTATGAGTCTCAGTTCTTTTTTGGTTGTTGATGGGCTGGTGGTTTTTCATTTGTTGGATTTTTGAAATCATATCATCTTCAAATAATTGTTTTCTTTTCTCTTTTGCCATCATTGTCTGTATTTCTTGACTTATTGCACAGGGTAAGATGCTCAGAATGAAATTAGAGAACAGGTGGTGGCAGGTATGAGAGAGGATTAGAGAGCCCTTGGTGACTGGCAAAGGAGGCATTCCTAAAAACCAGTGTGAATGGTTACTTGAAGGCAGAAATGCCATCACACATTCAGGGAATGATGCAAAGAAAGAAGCAAGTCTTCCAAAAAAGAGTAGGGATTGATTTGGCAAGTAGTGGATGGGTATTGGTAGGGTGTAAGTGTCAGTCTCATGTAGTCAGTTTATATTTTAGAAGCGTGGCTCAGGTAGTAGTGGAGGATAGATAGATCACATGGAAGGAGGTGGGACCCAGGCGGGGTGATCAGTTAAGTCCTTAGGTCTGTTGACATTAGCCTTGGTCCTAACCTAAGTATGGGAACCAGACCAGGAATGAAGGTTCATGCTTCCTTCTAATGGGGTTCAAGTGAGGCAGGGGACACACTGTTTCCTGACTGGTATCAGGCTTTCCTTGATCGCTGGGCCCATGGGCAGCCTTAGCCCTTTCCTCATTCACCTTCAAGAAAAATGCCTATATTCTCCATTATATTTATATTTGCAAACAAAAGTGGGGAACTGTGTTGGGGGGTGTTATTGGTTATTGTATATAACATAAATAATAAGTCATCCAGGTTGGTAGTGCATGTGTGTATTCCCAGTACTGTGTGGGAGGTTGAAGGAGCCCATCCTAAGCAATTATGCAACTTAGACTAGTGATTGTCTTTAAAAAAATTTTTATAAGCTGAGATATAGTCCTACAAAATTGGCAGTCCTACAAAATTGTAATTATGATTATCCCTATAAACTCAAGTTTTCAGGCCTCAAGGGGCCTTGGTCCAGTCTTCAGTGTAACTCATCTCACATGTCAGTTGGTGCTAACTCAACTTTTTCTTTCTTTCATCTTGCTTCAGTGTGTGACCTTTAGCTCAGCCCCATGTGGATTGGACTGCAGTGGTCATTAGCAGGTTGGTGGCAATTGCCAGACCTCAGGTGTGAGGTGTGAGGATGGGGAGAGGGTCTGAGAGACAGTGACCTACACCCATCATACTGACAACCAATGCCTCTCTGCTGCCCCCTAGCATCTCCAGGGAGGCCATTAAGTCTTCTCTCCTACTCTCCATATCCAGAGAACCCAGCATCTGAGGAGCAAGAGGCAGTCAGAGGATTATGAGCCTTGATCTGAACAAGAAGAGAGGAAAAGCCAGCTTAGCAGCTGTGGCATCAGGAAACACCTACTTTTCCCACTTTGCCCACAAGAAGCTACCAGGGATCAACTCAGAGGAGGACAAGGGAAAACTCTTGTGGGAGAGAGTGGAGGACGTGGATAAGGGCTGATGGGGTTTCATGAAGCATTTGGCTTGGGGCTATAGGTTTAAAAATTGGAGTGTGTGATGAGGAAAACATGAATATCTTTAAGTCCTCAATACAAATCAATATTCAGGAAGAGGATACTGCTCCTTCTGACCCCAAATCCTGCCTAAGAACCCAAGACCTAAAGACCCTATTTGGACCCTATCCCAAGCCTCTCTCCGGTTTTGCTAGGCTTTCTGCTGGGTCTGGCTGCCTCTAGTTGACTTTATTGAAAACAATGCATATGATCTTGGCTTCTGAGACATTTAAGCCCCAAAATGATGGTGGGCACCAGATAGACCCTGACTTTCTGCCCCATCTTGGCTCTAGATTCCTGGCAAATAGAGGGCAAACAGATATAGTGGTGATGTGAATGGTAGGTGGCTGGGTAGAACACACCTACCCACACCAGATGACTATCATAGTTGTATCTGGAGGTACCCTCAAACTCAGTGGTACTCAAGGCTTTACCCTGGCAGAGCAGAAACCCTAAGCTATCTCTAGCAGTAGGAGTAGAGTTTGCTAAGGAATCCAGGGCAGACTCTAGACCACAAGTAATAGAAACAACTCATGCCAGGCAAGATGCTTATTCTGATCATGTGTCTGTGAGCTCTGCTTCAAGGAGAAGCTCCAAAGTGATGATCTCCTCTTTCTATAGTAGACCTTGACTTCTGGACAGCCCCCTCCCTATCTCTGCTCAGCTTGTTCTTATTTTAATTTTTTGCTCTTATATTTTAGAAGCATGGCTCAGGTAGTAGTGGAAGATAAATCATAGGGAAGGAAGTGGGACACAAAAGGGGTGACTAGTTAAACTCTTAGGTTTTCTGCTGAGATTAGCATTGGTCCTAACCGATGGTGGGCATGAAGCATGGCTTGGGTGTGTGTGTGTGTGTGTGCGTGTGTGCATTTGAGAGGAAGAAAGTCTTTTGGAAATCAGCACATAGGGAGCATCTTAATTAACAGAGCTGGTCTGAGCATTAGGCTGCAGCAACTTCACTCAACACTAAGGATGATCACAGTTTAACATCAGGGGAAGAAAGCAATGAAGGAAATAGATCAGATGAAGCAATATTGGGAGTTTATGAAGTCTGTGCATTTTCTTGTGGCTTCACAGGGATCGCTTTTAAACTGGCTGTCACCCATGCATGAATTATTGCTTCCACCTGGGAGGACGGGGAGGCCGACAAGACATACACCCGAGTGCTGGTATGGGCACTCGCCTGGCTCATAATTCTTTCTTATGCTGCTAAAGTGGAGAGCGCTGCGATAGCAAAGAGAGATGTGACCCTTGTGAAGTCTTCAGAAAAAAAAAAAAAAAAAGAAAAACCCAGGGGCAGAGGAGGAAACAAGAGAGCTCACAAATAAATAACAAAGCAGGATGCTATTTACATAGTGAGGGAAGGCCTTTGAGACTCAGCTCAGGGCTTTGGATGTTGGTAATAACTTTGTGATGGAAATAAAGAGACTCGCCTTGCCTCAGATAGTATCAGCCCTGTTTTTCCCTTTGTTTCCAGACAAATTCCAGCACGGCATGGGAAGATAGGCCTGTCACTGGGAACAGTGAGGTGGGTGGAGGTGGGGGTGAATTCAGTGGTCCCCTTGAAGACTCAATTATGTTAGCCATGAAGAGATTAATTAGAATCGAATGTTCTATTGATGTAAAACTGCCTTTTGAACCTGCTTCTGGCATCCTCATTACTGGTTTTCCATTATAGGGGATTATATGGTGCAATGAAATAAAGTTTATGCTTCCTGGGGAATACTCTTAAAATACGTTTACTGTACTTAAACTAGTGAAGAGGGTTATTGAAAGATATCACTTCATCATCTCCCCTCCTTTCTTTGCTTTTTTCTTTAACAAGGAAGCCTCTTTGCTCTTCTGGAAATTGTAAGGCCCGGAATCTTCATGTCTGCTGGATGGTTGGCCCTGGCCTCATTTGATCACACAGCAGGATGCTGGAGTTGAAGGAATTATCTACTCTCTGCAATGAAAGGAAGCACAGTGCTAAGGCTTGGATGTGTTTTGTCCCCCAAGGTTGATGTGTTAGAGACTTGGTCCCCAGTGTGGTGATGTGAGACGTGGCCAGGCCTTTAAGAGGTCGGACATAATGGGGGTTCCCAAGGTCTTGGGCAGGGGTCACAGCTCTTGGAAGCCCCTAGAAGGGATTAAGATAGTTCTTGTGGGACCCCATCAGTTCTCTCAAGAGTGTTGTTATAGAGAAGCAAGACTCCTGTCTTACCATGTCATCTTTCATCTTGCATAGACTCTCACCATGACACCATTATCATGATATGATAGAGCCAGGGGAGCTCTCTTCAGAGACCAAAAGATGTAGCTGTTCAGTCTTGGACTTTCAGCTTCCAAAACTGTGAACTTTTCTTTAGAAAGTACCAAGCTTCAGGTATTTTATTATAGCACCAGAAAACAGTATATTATACACAAGGAATGGGGGAGGTGGGGACAAGAGATCTACAGCTCTGGGGTTGCTGGTATCTCTTGTTTCTTCTTTTCCTTCTTCCTCTTCCTCTTCCTCTTCTTCCTCTTTCTCTTCCCCTTCTTCTTCCTCTTGTTCTTCCTCTTCCTCTTCTTCCTCTTCTCCTCCTTCTCCTTTCCTTCCTCCTTCTCTTCCTCTTCCTTCTTTGCTCCCTTTGTGGGGGGGGGGGGTGTTCTTTTTTAGTCAGGGTCCCACTATGCAATACAGGCCAGCCTAGAGCTCACTTTGTAGCCCAGTCTGGTTTTGAACTCACAATGATCCTCCTGCCTCAGCCTCCCAAGTGCTGGGATTACAGATGTGCATCACTATACCTGGCCTGGTATTTGTTCTTGAGATGTACGTACAGAGGTGTGCAGCATGTTTGATCTTAGAAGAGAACAAAAAATGCTGGGTGAAAATTGCCTCCCTTTTCCATCCCTCACTAGCTTCTCCCTTCTAAAGGTGAGCTGGGGGGGTTCAGGTGAAAGCTTGTTAAATGGAGAACAAAGGTATTATCCTCAAGAATGCTAATCATCTCCAGTTGGGATAATGACTGAAACTTTTGACCTCTAAGGATGATCCTGTGTGTTAAATGACCACAAACCCGGATAGAGGAGTCTATAGGACACAGTTATTCTCAGCAGTTTTGTATAGACCAGGATGTCATCTACCTTACCTTGTAGGATGCTGCCTTTCAGACACATCCTTAATCTGGATCTTCAAGGATGAATATGGTGTCTTGTGTTGGTTTGAGGGTACACTTGAAATTCTGTGGTGTCAGGAGCTGAAGTTGGAAGTGTATATGGGAGGCAGAAATGGCAGAGAGCCCATATACACCAGAGCCAGTCAACTTGAGCCTTCTTCCCCTGACGTTTTTGGGAGGAACCCACCCTGAGCCCAGATATATCACTGTTGACCTTGAGTGACCACTACAGAGAAAGTTTCCCTGACATCACCTTGGCTTCTCCAAAGCCTTGAGCATGATCTCTGCCTTACCAAGGCATCTACATACTGTTTCCGGAGGCCACTATTATGTATGGGTTGGCAAACCAGTGGGCATAATTTTTCCTGAAAGTGAATGTTATCATCTGATTGATGGAGACCGATGAAACAAAAGCAGAAAGAGGAAGCCTTGGCAGGCACAGGCTCTCTGTCATACTTCCTGGATGCCCTGAGGTGAGCAGCTGCCTCTGTTATGCCCTTTGCCGTGACGTTTGTACCTCACCATGGGCCTAAAAGCAATGGAGATGGCCAACCACATGCTGAATGTTCAGAAACCCTGAGCCAAGATACAACTTTCCTCCTCTTAGCTGATTTTCTCAGGTGTTCTGGCAGAGAAACAGAAAGCAGAATATCATAGTAGGGATATAGCAAATGTGTCCTCTGACCTTCCACAGCTTATGTTCTGTTGGGTCAATACATCTCCCTGTGGAGAGCTCAGTGTCCTTACTGTGGAACCAGAGGCCCAAGGTGTCATGCTGGCAAGTCAGAGTCACCATCACTACCACTGCCTCTGGGGCTAGACAAGATAAGAATTAAACTAGGGGTTGGAGAAAGTTTTAAAGGAGTTTTTTTTAATCATAAAATAAGACAATAAAAATAGGCCAAAGAGATGCATTAGTTTAAGGAGCTATACTAGCCACCACTTAGATCAAGCATAGAATTTTGCCAGCATCGCCAGAAGCCTTCCTCAGGCCCCTCCCAGTCTCAGCAGCCATCGCCCCAAAGGTGGCCTTTGCCAGACACTTACAGGTATCTATTTCCTGTCTGCATGGATGGTTTTATCATCCAAATGTACTTTCCTAGATGTAGAATGAAGTCTTGTCAATTTTTAAAAAAGAAATATGATCTATATTTTAAGTCTCTTTTAATCTGCAGGTTCTCTGTCCATCTCTTTCTTTGCTTTACAATTTATCTGTTGAAGAATCTGAGCCTTTTGACCTACAGACTTCCTGCTGTCTGGATTCTGCTGATTGACATGCTTGGTGCAGCTTAAGATGTCTCTCCGTGGTTCCTGCAAATTGGCAGCTGGATCCAGAGGTTGGATTGGACAGAGGTTTCATCCTTTTGACAGAACTGTGGAAACTTTGGTTCTCTCAGGAGACAGCACGTAGCGTCTGGTCTCCACTCTTTGTTGACGTGGACAGCTGTTGCCACACAATGCCTCACTCTGGTAATTCACTGGGGATTTCAAGCTGTTGTTTTTCATAATCCTATCATTGCCTTTTCATGTGTTAACTTGAGTACTTCTCTAACGAGACGTTTCTACTCATGTATCATTTGCTTTGCCTGTGGTAAAGTACCAGTGTCAAAAGCAGGATAAAATGTGTGGCTTTTCCTTTTTCTTACCAGGTTTTAAGGAAATGAATTTGTTCCTCATCTTCTGAAGGTGAGAGTATTTAAGAATTAAAGATTTAAACATATTCAATAGGGTTCGCCCCATCACAATTATAATCTTTATTGACGCTCAAATGGCTCCGTCTCTGGCCAGTGGGAGCCTCTTGGGGCTGGCTCTCAAGCCCTGCTGACCTAGCCTTTCAGTCTCTGCTATGATCCTTGCTGACTGCCGTGGCAAGCTGTTCCAAGCTCCTCTTAGACATTTCCTGCCCCAAAACCTGTATTTCTATAGGAAGTCCTGCTTTCTACTGATAAAGAGCCCCCCTCTGTCTTTTTACAAAAGAAGATAAAATGTCAAGAGAATGAGAAGACAGGCTGCAGGCTGTGAGAAAATATTTTAAATGACCTATATAATAATGTACTGTTATCTAAAATGTATGAACAAATCAAAAGAAATAAGCTATCACCACAAAGACTTGGAAGAAACTTAAATACACATCTTTAGGTGAAAGGAGCCAATCTGAAAAGGCCACATCATAGTTTGATTCCAACTATATGACATTCTGAAAAAGACAAAACTATAGAGACAAAAAAAAAAAAAAGAAAAGACCAATGAGTGCCAGGGGCTCTGGGAGTGGGAGTGGGGGTGGGGTTGAATATACAGAGCATGGAGAATTTTTAAGGCAGTGAAACTATTTGGAGCAATACTCATATGGTGGAAATATATCTTGGTATATTTGTCAAGAAATACAGCACCAAAAGTGAGCCCTAGCCTAGTATAAGCTGTAGACTTCGGTTGCTGTCGGTCAGTGTTGGCACCTGGACTGTAACGATGTACCCCACAGCTGTGGGGCGGGGATGGTGGGGAGTCTGTGCGTGCATGTGGGGAGGAGGAATGTGGGAATGCTCTGTACTTTCCACTTAATCTTATAGTGAATCTAAAACTGCTGTAAAAACTAAGTTCAATTAATTTTTTTGGAAAAGATTAAATGCCTCGTGAATTTATATGGATTCTTCCAATTCCAATTCGAAATTATTGGGTGCTTGCTTAAATTCTTCCTATATCTTGAGTTCCCTTTTCTCACTCCAGAGTCTTGTTCATAATGACATAGGAGATGACAGAATTAGAATATCCAACAATTACTCATTTCCTTTCCCCCGTATTACGCACAGAAGAGTCTCGGCATACTACTTCAATCAGCATCCTTGTGGAGTTGCTTTTCGCATTCTCTTACCCTTTGACTTACAAATAACTATCCTATATAGTCAGCACATATAGTTATTACACTCTTTCCTTTGGGGGAATATGTAAATATAATATATATATATATATATATATATATATTATATATATATATAATATATATATATCACTGAGACAGAGATTAAGGATTTATCCTAGGGTGTTCATGCTGAGCTATATCCTCAGCCCTTTTTAAGTTTTATCTTGAGACAGATTCTCATTAATTTATGAAGTTTCCCAGGCTGGGCTTAAACTTGTGATCTTTCTGCCTCAACTTCCCAGAGTGCTGGGATTACAGGCATGTGCCGCAACACTATATATTACATTATGCTAATGTTTCTCTAGTCACTGAATCTCTGAAGTTCATTCTCCCAGAAATTCTTCAAGACGGACTCATGGAAACAATATTTCCAAAATTCTTGCATATTGGTGAGTCAATCAGTAAGTACCCTTGTATGTACTTGGAAATCCATGTTTCCGAATTGAAGATTCCTGCACATGTTTTATTTTCTTGAATTTCTTAAGTATGCTATTCCATTTTTTCTGGCATGTGTTGTAGTCAAAAAAATTGATGCTAATTCAATATTTCAATCCATCACAGATCTTGTGCTATTTTTGCTTTACTAAAAAGATTTTTCTTTAAAGTTCTATCATTTTACTAAAATTATTCTTGGAATTGGTCATGCTTAATCAATATTTTCAGACATATGGTGTGGCCTTTCAATATATAGTTTCAAAAGTATTTTATTTCTAAAAGATTTTCATTGAACTCTATAGCTTTTTGTATTGGTTCTGTTCTCTGCTTTGGTTTCTTTCTTTTTACCTCCCTTCCTCCCTCCCTCCCTCCTTCTCTCCTTCCCTCCTTCCCTTCTTCCTTCCTCTTCCTTCCAGGAATTCTAACCTCTGAATGTTTAAACCATTTATCTTAGCTTCAAGATATGTCACTTTCTCCTTAATTTTATTTAATTTTTAGCTGGGGAGAGGGTACTGAGAATTCAATTCACAACCTTGCACTTGCCAGGCAGACACTGTCCACCTGAGCTATGTCCCTGGCCCTTGATCTTTTAAAAAAAATTTCCATTTTCCTATGTTCTAGTTCTTCCAAAGTATTATTTGTTATGTTTATTCATTTGTATACTCTATTTTAATTCCTGGAATGATGTTTTTTTTTTTTTATATATGTATTAATGACAGGGTCTACAGGGTCTCACTATGTAGATTGAACTCATAGTGATTCTCCCCCAAATGCTGGGATTACCTGGGCGTGCCACCACACCTGGTCTCTATGGTCTCAGCATGCCTTGGGTGCAGGGCCAGTTCGGCATGCTAGAGGATTGAACCTTGGACTCTGTGGAATGATGTTTTCTTTTAAACTCACTTCTCACTGAACCGGTCATTTCATTTTTTTTTTTTTTTCTATTTCTATTTATGTTGTCTGTCCATAGTCCACATCATTTTCCTAATTTCTTTGTAGCCAGTGGGTTATAACTTGTTTTGCAGGTGTGTCTTTCCAGTGTCCTTTTCATTGTCAACAGAGATCTTGTTTTCCTCTTTATTCTTTTGTTTAAGATCACTTTGTCTGGGTATGTTCTTCATTTTCCTTCTTCCTGTTGGTCATTTCTTCCTGTTGTCATTTTTGTACCGGTGAGATTAATTTTTCTTGACTTTTAAGAAGTTGTGTTCAAGACAGCCCTACTAATTTGACTAAATTCCCTCTAGGCTTATTTTTCCTTAGAGTTTAAAAAATATGTCAGTTTGTCTTTTGAAATTCCCAGCTCTTATAAAAATGTCTTCACTGGTTTCTGTATTTTCTGTCTATTGCCCTCTGTTGTTTGTGCTTTATTCAGTTTTGATTTCTTTCCAGCAGCTTCTCCTCAGTGTGGCTTTTGTCCTGGAGGGAAGACCTGGCTGGGTTCAGTTTTAAGAATCCTTGGGGGGGCGAGATGCAGGGAGATAGCTCAGGGACACAGGTTCCTGCCTGGCAAGTTCAAGGTCCTGAGTTCGATTCCCAGCTCCACAAAAATAAATAAATAAATAAATAAATAAATAAATAAATAATCCTTTGGGGGCTATGATGTTCCATTCTCTTTGGAACTTGTCACTGAGGCCTTTTGCACTTGTGCAGTACTGAAATTAGCAGCACCTCTCCTTTAGCTACTGTTTTCCAATCAAACTCTGCTCAGCTTAGGGAAGCCAGGAGGCAGCAAAGAAAGGGAGGAGCCAGGGACAAGAACACACCCTTCCAGGCCATGCCCCCATGCACTGTGACCCACCTCTCCTGACCAGAGTCCACCTCCTAACAGCACATTATGCACTCATCAATAGATTCACCATCTGATGAGTTCAGTGCCCTGGGATCTAAGCACCTTCCAAAGGCCCTAGCTCTGAACCCATGAGAATGTGGGGGAGAAGCAAAGCCCACAGATGTGAAGTCAGAACACAGTTTAGGTCAAAACCCTAACAGTGTTTCCCAGAGGTTTTAGTTTTGCCTCAGCCTCCCAAGGGCCGGGATTACAAGCATGCGCCACCACACCTGGGTGATTTTTCTGTCTAATTGTTTTGTCTGTTTTTATTAATAGTACGTTCAAAATGATGCCACTAGCATTGCTGTTGTCTTCTCAAAACTACTCCAGTGAGAACGTTTAGTATTGACACCTTCACGTCACTAAAGCGTGCTTTATCAGAATCAAACTAGAGCAGAAAAATATGTAGTTGGTGCCACATGGCTTGTGCTGTTAAGTGCAGCAGACCCTACAGATGCCATGTCCCTTTAGCCCCTCCCCCCCAAGTGCGGGAGACAGTAAGGGACAGTTCTGATCCCAAATCTCTGGGCTTTGCTTCTATGTTTAGTCTACTTTAAGGGGAATGTGTCCCAAAACAGATGCCATGCTGGGTTCCGGTAACCCCACCTGTTTTAAACATCTCTCATATAATTTTATCTACTTAAGGTTTTTTTTTTTTAAACAATGGGATAATATTCAGCTAATATACAAATAGCCTTTGGTCAGAAATCTGTTTAGTCTACCTAAAAGAAATACTCACCTTCATTTGTCTACATCTTCATTTCTTCAAAAGGGCCTAGTTGATGAGCTATTTTCCCCTACACGTTGTTTTCCATAACAAAGCTAGGCTTGTTTTCCAGAATTCTAAAATCCTACTTTCTAAATGTAGATGCCATTCCTTTCCTGATCATGGAAGCGAGAGTTCATTATCTCTTCTCGTGGAAGCCAGAGTATCCTTTGTGGCTTACAAAATGCATATTGATTTATTACCTCCCTGGTTCTTTGTGACTGTGCGTCTTGTTATGAGTAAGGACAGGTCAGGCTAAATGTCACCACGGATTTCTGATCCCCGGGATTTGCTGGAACACACAGCTCAACTGCCTTGCTCATGACTTGATTACAGTCTGCCTCGACCTTCAGTTGAAGTCTGTCCATCTGTTTTCCTCCTGGATGGTGAACTGCTCACCCCTTGGTACCCCTCCCATCTTGTTTCTGGAAGTTTCTCAGTCTGTGCCTAGGGCAGATGGCCTTGGGAACCTGTCAAGGGGGGCTCAGCTTCACCCTTGAGGCTACCTCCAGCTGCTGTTTGCGTTGGGACAGTAGCACACATGTAACCAGGGCTGAGCTGAGCCCATGCCCTATCCCATCCCCAAGATCCCATTCCTGAATGTTCGGGATAAGATGCCAATGCAGTGACGAGCACACAAGGTGGAACTCATCTGAATCCAAGACATCACCGCTAAGCTCACACAGCCAGGAAGCTATGTCTGAGGACAGGTATGGGGGACAGAGTGTGACAGGCTCCATGCTGGGAACTTTATGGCTGCCTTCACACCACAGGGCTCTTTGCATGGTGTCAAAAGAAGGGATGTGGGTTGTCTCTTTTTTTTTTTTTAAGCTAACTTGAAACACTGCTGACAGCAAGATGTCTCCTGTATGAAAGCCAACAGGAAGGAGACTGTCTCTCTGTTTCCATGGCTACAGACAGGACGCCACTGGGCAATGCTCTGAACTCCAGGGCATCCTGGGCTTTGCCTGCAGGCTGAAGTTTCCTAAGCTCTGGGACAACTCAGTAATGAAGTAGCAATTGTTTGTCTCAACTTCTTCTCTAATTGCCTTCTATTTAAGTGACAGAACTTCATTTTTCCAGGTGTCCAAGAAGGTTCTGTTAGGACACTTCTAGGGCAGCTGGAGATGTGTCCCTTCCCTATAAACTCCTAGGTTGTATCATCTACTTCCAAAATCCCATTGACTTTGATACTGTCTCTACACTGAGAGGAGGATAAAGCTGAGAGGAGAGTACCTGTGAGGCTGGCTGGCTCCCAGCCACTTGTCGGGCATGGGACAGAAGGGGTGGGAACCAAGTTCTTAGATCATTTGTCTCCACTGTGGAAAACTGTGGAGAATGTGAAGAAGTAAACCCACTTAAGTTTTTCTAGGTTCTCTATTATAGGAACATGCAGAGCAAGGGTTTGAGTGTCTGTCTCCAGGGCTAACATCTCTTTCCTGCTGAGGCATCTTCCCAAGGAGAGAGGACAGCAAAGGCTTCAGGTCGGGGATCCACTTTGGGTAGCATACGTGGTGGAACAGGAGTTTCTGATCTGTGTTTGGATGTCCCTCTAAGGCACCCTTTCTGGTGGATGGGCTCTTCCTGGTCCTGTCTCCTTGAATGCAGTCTTTTGTTTTTAGTCTCGGTAGAGAGATTTACAGCACCAGGTGTTGTGTGGGCTCCCAGCACAGTGTGGAACACCCCTTGCTAGGACAACCTGGAGAGGGGCAGTTCCTGCTATTGTTTTCTCACTCCACAGTGGCCACCCACACAATTTGTGGCACAGCTTGCCTATGCCAGAAGGGACTGGGAAAACCCAGAGACCACCTGCATTTGGGAGAATTTTAGAAAATCTTTCCTCAGGCAGGCAGCAGTCACTGCTGAGCTTGGTGACACTTTTGTTTTCCAGCTCTGAGGGCACGGACCTGCAGTTCCTCCAACATGAGGTTCTTCGAGCGTGGGAGAGACACTGCCACATTGGTATCCTCTATCTTTCTGTCACAGTTCTAAGGGCATTGGATCATAAACATCTCCAGGCAGGGGAGTCTCAGTGTGTATATCCTTACCTAACGGCATGTCCCCGCTGGCTTCTGATAAATGTTTCCAGAGTTTTCCAGTGAAAATATTTTTTGTTCAGTTCAAAGCAATCCTTTCTTCTCAGAATCGCCAAACCGGATTCTTAATACTAAGCATTAAATTTAGAACAGCATTCAAGTTTGCATTTAAAAAAATGCTTTCAGCTATCTCTGGAACTCAGAAGATGCTTAACAGAAAGTACTTAACCCCCACCTCCTTCCTACCACATTGGAGAAAGCCCTTGGTATGGTAGCGGAATTTTGAAAATGCTTTCTGGGCTGATGATGTTGGGAGGGGATCTGACTCTCAGAAGCCACACTGCTCCTTTCAGATCCCCCAGAAAATGAGATGAAACCAAATAATCTACAGCTGCTCTGCTACAGGGTGCCACCAGCGGGTGCCTTAAAGGGGACTGCATTCGGCCGCTCTGCACTAAGTCAAACAGAGTAGCCCTGGAGAATTAATGAGCTCTCTAAGTTAGGGAGCATTTACAAAGAAGTGCCACTTATTTATGTTATCCAGCGATGTCCTGAGAGTAACCATCAGCCTACTAATGACTAACAACATCAAGCCAGAAAAGAGGACGCCAAGACAACATTACTGAATAGAGAGCACTATTGATAGTGAGCTCATTCATATCTGGATGCAGATAAATGCACAGAAATCATGCTCCAGTGTTAAGAAATGTCAAACCCATTCACAATATAAGGTAGGAGCAACACCCTCCTACAGGTCTATTCCCCCTGTCTTTGACTGACAGTGGAAAAGTAAACTTCAGCCCATTCCTGCATGACATGAATGCTGAATTAGTTTGGCCCAAATTAAATAGCAGTTACTGAATTGTGACACATAAATATTCTAGAATCTTCAACTTTTCACCCCAAAGTAAAAACAAAAATATCTATCATTTAGATGCAGGGCATAGTGAACCTCCCTGCCTGAAGATGAGTAACGGTTCCCTCTCCCTACCATGGGCAACTCAAAGAAGAAATCCCTACCAAGCTACTGGGAAACAAACAGCCTCTGTGATTTGTGGGAACTGAGGGTGCTCAACAGCAGACAGTTCAGTGGAGACTTTCTTTTACATAAAAAAAATGTACTAAAGTGAACTTGAGGGTCTGGGGAGACAGCTCAGTGGAATAAGAGCTTGCCTGGCAAGCATGGGGTCCTGAGTTCAATCCCCGGTACTGCAAAAAAGATAAAGTGAACTTGAAGCCAGATGTGATGGTACATGCCAGTAATCCCAGCTGCTTGAGAGGCTGAGGAAGGAAGATTGAGAATTTGAGGATAGCCTGGGCAACTCAGTGAGACTGTTTCAAGACAAAAAAGAATCTGAGCTTGGCAAGACCTTAACAAAGAAGCCAAACTGGCTCTGAGATCAGTTTGCATGGGTGGGCTTGGATGTGGCTGGATGTAGCTCTTCCTTGGTCTTTGTGATCAACAAGGCCCCCTGCAAGATGTTCATATTAAACTGAGGGAGAAGAAATTAAGGCAATCACAGCAGTGGTCTTCCAGGTCCAGGGAGGCATTGCTTTCTACAGACACAGAGGGCTGCCCCCCAGCTCACTTAAGCAAACTGTTCCTATTTGTCCCCTGTTTGCTCAGCTCCCCACCCTCTGCTCTGTCAGATTTCCCAGTGTTGTCAAGAAAGTCCTCCTATAACAGGGACTTGAGGGCTAGGCCTCCATGTGCCCAGATGGGTAATTAAAAGCAGGATGACATCTCTGCCATCATTTTATCTCTCTGATTATCTTCAAAATTTGGGTCAGGTCCCAGCACTGCTCTGTACGTGGGCGTGCTGACCACTCAGGTGGTGTCTTGCATTACAAGGTCTAGTGGCCCTAAAGTTACCTATCCTGTCTCATCCCCTTCAAGGCTGAGGACACCAAGTCAAAGTAACTGAAGTAATTTTGTAGTGACATCTCACTGCTTGCTTTTAAAATGTCCAGTTCCAGACCTCTTGGGGTGATGCCTAGAAGTTCTAAGTCATTGTTCTAAACTGAAGCCACCTTGGACTCCAAGAGAAGCACAGCCTCACACCACCCCACGATGAGGTTACTGTCCCCATGCAGTTACCCCATGACAGGAGCTGCAGCTGCCTCCCAACACAATCTGTCATCTCCTGATGAGCACTGAACTGCTGCCTCAAGTGGTGCTGGCACTGGGACCTTACAGAAACCATCCTGAGATTCCATCAACTCAAGTATGACTTGACAAAGATCACCTAAGCTGCCAGCTATGCAACCCCAGACCTGTGCCTTTGTTCTCTTTCCCTATAAAGCCCCAGTTTCTATCAGCCCTTCAGTGACTGTGCTTCTCATTATGGCCATGCAGACTGAAGCCCCTTTCCTCCCCTTCACCAATGCCGCCCTCCTTGATTGCCATTCTTGGCTTGAGTGGCAAAGGTGGTCTATTGATAATCTCCAGAGCCAGGACTTCTACCCTAAAATTCTGGTAACTCCTCCTTTCTGTTCAAGTTATTCTGTCTGTTTCTATTGCGTACTATTCAGAAAACCCAACTCTGGTTCATGTTAGAAGTGGTAACAGTGGTGTCACCTCAGTCTACCCCGATATCTTCTCTAAAAAGAGATCTGAGGGATGATAGAGAACTTTTGGAAGCTGGGACAGGGATAGGTTGCCTAGAACCCTGGAGATTCACAGGGACATGCTGAAATCAAGCTATTTAAAGGCAATTTGACAAAATTATTTGCAAACTGCTTTGAAACCCAAGGGGTAGCAGGCAAGGGGGAAGACCATGGGATTGGAGAAAGGGGACCGAGAAGGAACATTTATCCAATAGGATGACTAAAGGATGTCTTGTCTAAAAGTGGTTCTGGGTCTCTTTCCAGCCAAGAAATTGTTAGGAATCATGAAATCCTGAGTCAGACCTGAAAGAGGGACTGTTGTCCTCTCACTGTTCAAATGGAGAAGACAAAGCTGGTGGCCATGAGCCCATACTAGGTTCCTAGAAAAGGCAGCTGGAAAATGCAACCATGTTCCTGGAGAAGAGTTTCCCATCTGAACATGACCTGATGAGCCGGTTGTAGATATGCTCTATCTGGCTGTTGAATTTACTTTAGGAGACCCTGAGATCCTAATGGTTCAGAGGTCATTATGGGGCTATTCTGAAAATGACTGGTTTGGGGATGGCCTTGGCCAGGGTGGCCACGGCACTCCATTGTCCAAAATGCTTTCACATCCTTTACCCGTTGGTCTGCAAGGCAGAGTCTGCGGTCCTTTTTCATAATCAGGAAACAGGATCAGAGGGGATAGAAGATACATTCAAAACCACTGGCTGTCACTGAGAGAGCTCCAACCCTGTCTCATCTCATTATGCCTCTCTTTCTCCTATAGGATCCCGGGAAACTAAAAAGGTACTTCCGGCCTGCTATTACACAGCCCTCTACCCACCCCCCCCCCACGATCCCCCATGGATAAGAATGCCCTGGTTCTTCTCACAGCAACAGAATTTACCACTCAAGTCTCAAGATTCTTGCCAATGGGTTTCTGCCCTTTTCCAAAAACCATAAGAGGTAGTCTTAGTTGTGCTATCTTCAGTCCCCAGCCCAAAGGTGCACAGGACTCTTCACTGGCAGAAAGGGCTGGCTGGGGAGGAGTCAGAGGCCCATAGCCCGCAGCCAAGCTCCCTGCTCTTGCACCCTTATTGCAAACAGAGTGGCATCTGAGCCTCTCTCACTAGGTCTTCCAAAGCTTAAGCTGTGAATTCACAGTGCCCTGCAATAGAAGTGTCTTTTTACCTTAGTTGAGATGCAAAGAGACAAGTTTGCCACTAATCTTTCAGTAGAGACACACATATCAAAAACCTGCAAGCGAGCACACAGGGCCTCATGTCGGGGATTTGCAGCATTCCTCCGCCTCCCTCACTGCAGAGACTGAGCCTGACTTTCAAAAAAGGGCATGAAGCCCTTGGCAAATCTCGGAGGAAAACTCCCCGTGTGTTAGTGCCAGGGACTTCAGGCCCCTTTAGGCATCTCCCCTGAGGCTTCTCCAAACAAGAAGGAAGTCTGAGTGAAAACCTGCAAATGTGGAGACTGTCCAAGAAATGCACCATTGTTGGTTCCTAGTCATGTCTGTCTGAATATTAGATGCAAATAAGTGTTAATAAGTACAGTTGGAAAAGCTAATGGGAAAACCATCCTTCCCAGGAGGATTGCTGCACAGATGTGTAGGGCAGCTAAGATGGTCTGACTGGCTCCATTCACTGGACACTGTGCACCCTGAGCTCAGCTCAAAGAAATAAAGCCTATGTAAATTTGTTCCATTGAGGTACTCGGTGTCTAGAGTCTCCTCCCAGTTTTGAGGCTGGGCATGGGGAATGGAAACTCCTATTCTTTCCGAGTGTGCGTGCACATATGCGCCCATTTGCTCTCTGGCATATATGTGGCACTAAAGAGTTGCTCCTAACCACTACATCTTTGTGGCGAAAGTCTTGTGTATCTGCCCAGATTCAACTACAGACTGGGATCTCATTGGCAGCTGTCCAGTCAAGCTGTAGCCAGGTGGTAAGAGGGCTCCATGGAAGGGACAAGGGACTGCAGGGACAGGGACAGTGTCTTCTGAGGTGGGCAGTAGGCAAGTAGCCTTCTGTTCACTGCACCTTCCCTTTTCTGCTCTGCTCTGGAAAGTTCTGGGACTTGGGATGGCTGAGGATTCTAACAGCCTATTCTCCCTAACACTTGAATCCTTGTTTCTTGTATTCAGTTTATTTAATATACACCCCACATGCAGAATAGGGTGATTTCAGCTTCACTCTTACCCGATCCACCAGTTGCCTGCTGCAGTCATGCAGAACAAGGTGAGGCCATAGCACAGCCCTGGGACAGTCTGAGCTCAGCACTGAAGAGGAAACCCCAGCTCAACCTAATCCACTTTAGAGCCGGCACTGGGCCTGGTCCCAGCTTGGCTCTCCTCTAGATTTGTGGATTCCAACCACTTGGTGGCGTTCTGTACCCTTGGGTTCCTCATCTGTAAAATGGGTTAGTAACACTTTGTTGTTGCACAAAAAGAAGGAATGTCATGAGAGTGTCAGCACATTCAGTCTCTAGTCTCACCTGTCCTTCCCTATCTTTGGGTACTCTGAGCTTATCTGGGGCATGAAGGAGGCCACCTGGGCCTGCCATGTGAGCCACAGTGCTCAGGGGCTCCCTGGCTGTCCTGAGAGGTGGCTCTGCACCCTGCCAGGGCTGCCCCATCCTCTCTGATCATTCAAGGGCCAAAAATCCTCCCCACTCTCAAGTTCATCCCTCACCTGGGTCAGCCCACTGGAGTCTGGCCAAGCAACCAGCAGATACAATCAGAGAGGAGGAAGAACAACCTTCACTCTGCTTTACTAAAAGCCCTGCAAGCTTCTGAAAATACTGAATGTTCCTTCAAGCCCAAGAGGTGACTACTGATTTACACAGTTGCATACAGTTCCTGGGAGAAAAGAGCGCCCTCGGCCCCTGCTTGCCTCCTGCACGTTGGGGCTGCCTCTTCCCCGGAAGAACAAGGCCCAAATCCACAGCTCTGTCCTTGTGCTTGCTCTCCCTGGTGCTGGGGACAGATCATACCTCCACTGTTTCAGTGTAGGCCCCCTGCTGTAGGGGATCGGTTGATTGGCTCAGCTTTCAGGCTGGTGACCCAGGGGACAGGATCTTTACTGAGGAAGCCCTCAAGGGAGAAGGTGGGTCAATGGGTACTTTAAAGCAGGATCCCAAAGCCAAAGGAATTTGGGGATCGAGGCAAAGAAGTGCAAGACTTTGACTGAATTTCATGCCAGACTAGCCTGAAGACCTTCCCAAACCTCAGTATCAATCCTCTGCCTCCCACAGGCCCTGTGCCCTCGCACCCTTGGATCCAGAGCGCGACCCTGCCCTACTACTACGGTTTAAGCCTGCCCGCGGGCGCTTCGTCCTTTTCCCAGATCACTTTTGAGCAGTGGCCATACTCTGGCTGCGCAGTGGAGCCAAGCGCCAGGACCGAGTTCAACGTTCAGGGATCCTGGAGATTCGCGCAGCCCCAGCCCCGACCGCCCCACCCCCGCGGCCGCCGGACCGCACCCAGTGGCGGCTCCATCGCAGCGCGCTGCCAGCCGGACCGCGGGAGCAGAGCCGCAGAGTGAGCGTGGGCGCGGCGCCGGTGAGCTCCCAGGAGGGTCGAGTGATCACCGGAGAGATCTCCTCCCGCCAGGCCACCACCGTCACAGCCACCACCGCGGGGCGGGGCCCGGGCCGGGGGCGGGGCGCCGGGCGGGCGCGGCGCTATTTCCAGCCCAGCCGGAGGCTTCGCTCGCACTTCGCTGGGAGCCTTCCCCGCGCGTGAGACGAATCCGGCAGCGCTGCGGGAAGGAGAGAGGACAAGGCGGCGGCGGAGGCGGGGGACGCACCCGGGCCGAGGGCGAGGAGGAACGTGGCCCCGCACCCTCTCCTCCTGTGCGCTTGGGACGCCGGCTCAACGCGGCTCGACCGCACTGGGCTCAGCACCGAGCTAGCGGAGCCGGGGCGAGATCCTCCTGGCCGCCTTCGCGCCCCGAGCGCAGGATTCGCCCGCCGCGGAAGACCGCGCCCGGGCCACAAGATCCCGTGGCTTCCCGAGCGCCGCCTGCGCCAGGTAAGTGGCGGAGCTCCTGCCCCACCCCTGTTTCTGTTCTGCGCAGGCTGCTGGCCCCAGGGGACTCGTGGGGCGGTGGGGGCGGAACTGCACCGCGCGCCCAACCCGCCACCTGAAGTGGATTGGAGTCTGAAGCAGCTGACCCTGATGGGGCGTGCGTGGTTCCCGTCTGGCGGCACTTTGGGGACCGGCCCCAGTAACGGGAACTTTAATTAGACTTTTGGTCCTCAGATTTCACTTGTCGCCGCTCGTGTGAACGGCTGCCCCTCGAGCTCTCTGGTCCCCGCGGGCCTCTGGTCCCCCTCCCAGCCCTGGGTGCAGGGCGCGTGGAGGCCGGGTCGGGCGCAGAGACGCGAGCGCCCTGAGGGGTGGGCTGGAGCGCGGGCTTTCCCGGGGAGATGGAGCTAGGACTCCCGGCGCAGTGGTGGGAAGCGGGGAGAGGGGAAGTTTGAGGCTGCTTTGGCTTTCTTCCCGGTGGCAAAAGGTCCCTGCGCTCTGTCGCGCGCATCCCCACCGCGCGACTCTCCAGGGCACCGGCCTGTGGGCCTGGCGAGTGTGTGCGTCAGTGATAGTGCGAAGGTGCGCGCGTCTGTTCCGGAGTGCGGGAGTCGGAGCCCCGGGAGGCCTGGGGGGGGGGGGTGGCGATGAAAGAATCCTCTTTTCCGCGGGACGGAGCCGAGCTCTGGCGACCGCCGCAACTCCAGCTGAGAGGGCTGTGGCCTCGCTGGAAGCCTGCTGGAAGGTACGTTTGCAGTTTTTGGCTGTCAGTGGTGGCTCTTGGCTCCCTCTCCGTTCTCTGGCGCGCCACTCGTGCTGCCCTAACTTTCCTAGTACATCCTCTCTCCAGGACCCGAGACCCCGACCCTAGCCTGACTGTTCCAAAAGAGAAGTGGGGACTGATCCTGATGCTCTCTGTCCCGCAGCAGCTGACTGCTGCATTACAAGGAACCCCACCTCTCTGAGCCCCCCCACCCCACCCCACCCCACCCCCTCACACCCTCTCACCTTCCATCGCCTCTGCTAAGGAGTTTCCTGGGCTGGGCTTTTGGTATCTCTTAGCGTGAATGTATTCAGGCAGCAGAGTTTAGGGGAGAGGCGCTTGACTGCTGCACAGCGGACTCTAGGGTGGAAAGTAGGGGTGAGGGGGCAGAGAGGCAAGGGGCAGATTAACCCTTTCTGAGGATGTTCAGGCACTACACTTTCTTAGGCTCACTTCCAATTTCGCCTCGACCCCTATGGGAAGCCCCGTCCTAAACCTGCCCTAGGACAGAGCAACCTCTAGAGTAGGAGGAGCACTACCCTCTTTAAATCCTTCTGATTATGGCCTTCCTGACTGTCCTGTCCCAGAGGCTAGACAAACAGGTAGCAGAAAGGAGTGACACGGGTCCCGGTAGGAGATCCTCTTTCAATCAAGATAACCTGCCATCTCTGTGTCACAGGGTCTGGAGCACCCTCAGGAACACTACAGCCTGTTCCTGAGCCTTTGGCAGATTTGCCTCTGTGACATGACCCATAGGAGGGATAGCATTTAGATCTTGGGAACTTTGAACCACATTGGGATGATCGATAATTCAATAGCATTTGAACATAGGAAACCTCAAAGTCTGACCCCATCCCACTGCCTGGCCTGGTTGCTCCGGGGAGGCACAAATGGCATTATTTATTTATTTACTGGGAGTCAAACTGTACAAGAGTGAATTATGTTCCCTGGGAATTGATTTTTTAAAAGACCCCAAATTAAAGAGTCAAGGTTTTTTTATAGCAAGGTCAAAGATTAATTATTTATAGAGAAACATCAATCAGCTGGGGAGGGGCACATTCATAAATTGCCTGAGTGGGCAAAATAAGATCTTCAGCTTTTCCCTGGCCCCTGCTGGGAGAGGAGAGCTGTCTTGTCTGACCTCCTGGGCTTAGCAAAGTGCTGCCCGGCTGGCTGTAAGGCTGGCTGTGACTGGAGGAGGAGGAGGAGGAGGA